>CM042181.1:42225006-42235006 GCA_023376005.1 Doryteuthis pealeii | reverse complement strand
AATTAATCTGAAATCAGTTACTAACTATTACAGTTGATACGAGAAGGACTACGAAGAACTACTACATTCTTGTTCCACTAAGGATTTTAAGGACTACGACTGGATTCTCTGCTACAAGTACACTCTTGTTCTACCTAGGATTTCAAGGACTATGACTGGTTTCTCTGCTACAAGTACACTCTTGTTCTACCTAGGATTAAAAGGACTACAACTGGATTCTTTGCTACAAGTACACTCTTTTTCTACCGAGGATTTTAAGGACTATGACTGGGTTCTCTGCTACAAGTTCACTCTTGAATTTCAAAATCTACAACTGGACTTTCTACCACGTCGACTACACCATTTTCCCCCATAGACCGGAACACCTAAAATGGTGACCAGGACCATAAAATATATATTAAGTATATGGACTTTGTGACCAAACCAATATTTCGATTAATAAAATTAATATGGAAAATAGAAGAAACGTCTATTTGGTATACACACACGCACACACACACACACACACGCACACACAAACATACACACACACACACACACACACACATATATATATATATATATATATTGTTGAACTCAACGCACAATGCTTGTCTGATGATTTTTTCTCATTTCTTTCTAATTTTCTGGCCACTATTTTATATCATGGTGGAATTGGTGTATGAATCCACCAAAGTTTCTAATACGAGTACTTTCTGCACTGCCTAGTGCCATCATCGGGTGTGGAACGGGTGAGATTTTCCCATTGTTTTTCAAAAGTCTATACTTTCCCACCAATTCTCCTCACATCATTCCCAATAACATTCTTAAGTGAGCTCCTCCTCCTACTTATTTCCACTGTAACTGTTTGTTTAAAAAGATATATATATATATTATATATATATATATATATATATATATATATATATATATATATACCGACCCTTCCGCTCGAACAGGAGGCGATACAAGGTCAATTTCTTAAACAGAGTTTATCAGGTTTTAAATCCGAGTTTTCCTTCTCCCAGACCAGTTGCCTAACCATGGTTAAAGAGCGCAGTCTGCCCTACTATTCACCCATAGCTGGAGGGAGAGTAGGATTCATACCTTTCCCAAGGGTATTAGCGCTAAGTGAAATGCAATTACAACGTTAAGGATTTTAACTCTGGGCGATGATTCCATTTCCCAAGACTTTATATATATATATATATATTATATATATATATATATATATATATATATATATATATATATATATATACCTAAATTGTTGGTAAATCCTCGCGGTGAGAAAAACCCAGCAAATAGTTTGATTGTAAAAATATACTACCAAACATCAACCGGGAAGAAAAAGAAAAAACAATTTATATGCATATATATATATAAGATATATATATTCATACAAACCCGCCAGGAGACTAAAGCTAATAAGTAAAAAGTGCTCAATACCTAAGTAGAGCGAATAATAAAGATAAATCTAATGAGTAAGACGAACCTACTAAAAGTTTCGCTTAATGCTCTTCAGGGCTAAGATCTGACTCTTAGCCCTGAATGGCATTAAGCAAAACCTTTAGTAGGTTCGCCTGACTCATTATATATATATATATATATATATATATATATATATATATAACGGGGCCGGGTTAGCTCAGTGGGTAGAGCGGTCGGGTAGAAACCATAAGGTTCCTAGTTCGATACCGGTCCTCGCCAACTCAGCGTAAGAGTAGCACATCGATATGTGCGGTAAAGTAAGGAGCTGATGGTAGGTGTGGCGTTCCACCTCAGACGCCAAAAAAACCCAAACAATCTCCTTGGTCTAACGCTATTGAAAAGTGGATAGACTCCGTCGCTGACTGGCTGATACCGACTTTAGGCCGCCCCGACGACTTTACTTTTTTTATATATGCTTACTGCTTATAGACCATCGTCGCTCAGGCAGGACAATGCCCTCGCTCGACATGAAGTGAAACTTGTGCCTAAGATATTTTAAGTGGAAAAAAAGGGTGCACGGTTCTCAGTCCACAGTCTTGGATATATATATGTGAGGGGATGGGGGTGGACTAGGGAATGTTGCGTATTTAATATCAAAGAACTAAATAATCTATCATCCCAAAGAATAGTCTTAATTCCTAATATTGATTGCACTAAAAAGCCAGTTGAAAAGTTCTCAATTTTTCTATTGATTGAATCAGACAAGAAAAAAAAGAAAAGCTTAAAAATCTTTCAAAATGCGTCTACGCGACTTTAAGATTGAAACATATGATGCTTTCTAATGGAATAATGAACGATTTTCATCATGGTACTCTGACAAAAGAAAAACCCCATTGAAATACACCAACCCCAATTCTAACTCTAACCATAACTTCTGGAACCTGAATATACAAGAGCGATCTCATTTTTTTTATCTATGATTATAAAAATATTGAAATCTGGTGACTTAGTGGGACAAATGTGATTTTAAAGATAATCGGCTATCTTGTTTTCGCTGAGCCTTTTATGTTGGAGGGAGTAGATTTGAAGTAGGTTGGAGTAGGTTGGAAGATGTTAGGACTTCCATTGAATACGCCATTCATCCCAGGCGTGAAAAAATTAGAGTTGTGGTGCAACTTTCAGATTGAAACATTGAAGATTTGGCACTTTATTTGCACACGAAATTTGCCATTTTTGCCCTCTCTCAGGGGGGTTATCGAGCCTCGAAAATCACCTAAAACTCCTAATTCACCAGGTTTTTCACCATTAGTAAATTCAGGGCATTAGAATCCATGAGAAAAAACAATAAAATCGATAACGTACATTTTCATCAAAATACGTAGTCTTATAATGGCTGAAAAATGGCATTTTGGCCAAACCGTTGAAGCCCCATATCTCCCTTAATACTCAAGCGCCATCATCCATCTTTTACTATGTGATACTCCTCATCGAACTCTACTTCGGAATATTCTTACCTATCTAGCTCTGTTCTTATCTATCTACCTATCTATCTCAGACTATTCCTATATATCTATCTATCCGTCTCAGACTATTCTTATTTATCTATCTATCTATCTATCTATCTATCTATCTCAATCGGTTCTTGTCTCTCTATCTATATACCTCAGATTATTCTATCTATCTATCTATCTATCTCTGTTTGTTTGTTTCTATCTATCTATCTATCTATCTCTGTTCTTATCTATCTATCTATCCATCTCAGACTATTCTTATCTATCTATCTATCTATCTATCTAAATCGGTTCTTGTCTCTCTATCTATATACCTCAGATTATTCTATCTGTCTATCTATCTATCTATATATCTGTCGGTCTTAGTTTGATCTTAGCTATTTATCAATCTTAGTCTGTTTCTATCTATCTATCACAGTCAGATCCTACCTATTTATATATATTCAGTCTGTCTGTCTGTCTGTCTGTCTGTCTGTCTCTCTCTCTCTCTCTCTCTCTATATATATATATATATATATATATATATATATCACAGTCTGATCTTATCTATGTATCAATCTTAGTCTGTTTCTATCTCTCTATTTCAGTCTGTTCTTATTCATCTATCTATGTATCCATATATCTATTATAAGTAATGTTACTCATTGTGAAGAAAAGATAACATCAATCCAATAAGAAATCAATTTGATCTTCTATAAGAATAGTTCCCTCGAGAATATTTACGAAAATGAACGCTCAGTTCTCCTGCAGTTAATACTACTATCCAATTATTATTATTATTATTATTATTATTATTATTATTATTATTATTATTATTATTATTATTATATTCACTCCCTTTGAATTTTTCACATCAGCGTTAGCTGATGGCTTTTCACTGGAGTCTGAGTGACAACAAGTTTCCTCAGTTCTCCAGGACTTTTCTGAGTATTCTGGCAGATTGCAGCAGTGCAGTATTCTAGATGGTCTCGATTCTCCCTCTGATTTCCAGATTTTCCAAACTTTTTTCCAATCTTTTTGGGACCGTTGCAAGTGTACCAACTACAATTGGTATAACTTTCACTTTCATATTCCATAACTTTTTCAGTTCTCTGGCAAGGTCCAGATATTTGTCCATTTTCTCATTTTCTTTTAGTTTCACCCTGTGATCTGCTGGAACTGCAAAATCCACCAGTTGACAAGTTCTTTCTTTTTTGTTTATCAACACTAGGTCTGGTCTTCTTGCTGGGATAAGGTGATCCGTTTTTATTTCAAAGTCCCAGAGAATGTTATGCGTTTCATTCACAAGAACATATTTTGGTTTATGCATATACCATTTTGTTGTGTGGTTAAAATTTAATTTTTTGCAAAATTTCCCAGTGGATCACCTTCCCAACCCAGTCGTGTCTAGTTTTGTATTCTCGTTGAGCTAGTTTGCTACATTTGCAGAGTATAGGATTTACAGTCTCATCTCTATTACCGCAAAGTCTACATTTACTATTTTGTTGGGTATTATTATTATTATTATTATTATTATTATTATTATTATTATTATTATTATTATTATTATATTATTATTATTATTATTATTATTATTATTATTATTATTATTATTATTATTATTATTATTATTCATCGCAATTATCAATAGATTTCAATCCTTGAGAGTTTTTCACACCAACGTTAGCAGATGGTCTTTTACTGGAGTCTGAGTGACAGCAAGTCTTCTCGGGTCTCCATGACTCTTCTGAGTATTCTAACCGATTTCACTAATGTAGTTGTCTGGATGGTCTCAATTCTTCCTCTGATTTCCTGTTCATCCAGTCATTTTTCCAAGCTTTTTGGAACCGTTCCAAGTGCAGCAACTAAATGTTGTATCACTTTGACCCTCATATTCAACAGTTTTTTTTCTCCAATTCTCTAGCAAAGTAGGGCATTTGTCTATCTTTTTGTTTTCTTTCAACTTCACCTTGTGATCTGCTGGAACTGCAAAATCTACTAGTTGAAAAGTTCTCTTTTTTTTTTTTCTTTTTTTTTTTTTTTTTTTATTAATCAATATTAGGTTTGGTCTTCTGGCTGGGATAAGGTGATCCGTCTTTGTCTCAGAAAATGTTATAGGTTTCATTCTTAAAACAGATTTTGGTTTATGTATATACCATTTTTGTGTGGTGAAAATTTGTTTTTCCATAATTCCCAGAGGATCACCTTTCCAATCAAGTCGTGCCTAGTCTTGCATTTTCGTTGTGCTAGTTTGCTGCATTCGCTTAATACATGATTTATGGTTTCATCTCTGTCACCATACACTCTATATTTTAAGTTCTGTTGTGTCATAATTTTTACTCCGATATAATTTGTTCTTATGACATTATTTTGTGCAGCAACTATTAGTGATTCAGTTTCTTTTTGAGGTTTCCTCTTCTTAACCATGTCCAAATCTTTTCATGTGCACCTCCCCAATTTGTCGTTTGAAGTATCCATATAATTGTTTTTTTCTACCCGCCTTTGTTTTTATTTATTTTATTTTTTATTTTTTCTATTTGTCCATATCTTGCAGCTGATGTTGTTGACTGCTATAAGTAATCTTTCTTTGCTCTTTTTTGTGTATTCTTCGGGTCTTTGAACTGTAGCATCTACGCAATCCTCTATGTAGGCAAACCACTTCCACTTTCTTTCCTTCATACATATAGCCTATCTCTTATCGTCTCTTATTTCCTTTCAGGTTTGGGTCGACAAATGCCGAAACGCACGCCACACAACGGCCTGCAACAACTATTCCAATTCTTACAGTTCCAAAGAAGAAACCATCCGGATATGGAAGATGAGGAATTTGTTAGTAGAATGTTCTTATTCTTCGACATGAACGGTAAGACGCGAAACATTATTCATGCTGCAAGAATCATTTTGATGCTTTCTTTGTGTGTTTAGACCAAAAAGAAGAAAATATTTCATTTAAAAGTTATCAATTCTTCTGCAATTGAGTGTGCTTGTTGTTTTTATAATTGATTTCTATGAAGAGACTGTTTTAAGCCTCAGTCGGTTCTTATTTATCTATCTATATACATCAGACTCTTCGTACCTATTTATCTATATACCTCAGGAAGCGCGTGGTGTAATGGTTAAAGTCATGAGAAATGGACTCGTCGCCCCGAGTTCTAATCCTGGACGTGGTAATTGCATTTCACTTAGCGCTAAAAACCTTGGTAAAGGTATGAATCCTACCCTCCCTCCAGCTATGGGTAAATAGTAGGGCAGACTGGGCTCTTTAACCTTGGTTAGGCAACCGGTCTAGGAGAAGGAAAACTCTGAATTCAAACCTGTTAAACTCCGCTTAAGAAATTGACCTTGTGTCGCATCCTGCTCGTGCGGAGGGGTTGGTGAATATATATATATATATATATATATATATATATATACCTCAGAATATTCGTACCTATCTATCTATCTCTGTTTCTACCTATCTATCTTAGTTTGATCGTGATCAATTTAATTAATCTTAATTCGTTTTTAAAATGAAAATCCTAATATATATATTTTTTTTTTTACTCCGGATATACATAAAAACACCGGCCATGTTTACGATATATTTGAGCAAAATTGACAGAAAATAATAGTTGAAAATGTATAAAAAATAAATCACATGTGTAATATTGATTTACTTTTTTTTTTTACTGATGCTCATTATGTTACTACTTTTCGACTTGGACAAACATTGGACCTTAAATAATCGATTTAATTAATTCCAATTCGTTTTTAAAATGAAAAATGAGTGAATGAGATAAGCAAGATAATTACGTTGCTTGGTTAGAATTCTCAATACGGACAAAAAATAAAAATATATAAGCCGATAAACATCCTAAGTATCACAGTGACCAGTATTAAGGACCTGTTAAGACGAATGATAATAAAAAAAAATGGAAGAACCTGAGGATACTTGCTTCTCTATCGGGGAGGGGTGTGTAAGAGGGGCAAACGGGAGATACAAAAATAATTACGTTCCTTAGATAGAATTCTTGGGTATTATCGCATAAATGCGTCCTGGCCTACTGCCCTAAAAACAACGCCAAGCGGTGCCTACTCAAAATCCGACCCGTGCTACTTATAACCTCCCGAGCTGTTTGAAGGCGTTTTTCCCGAAAAGTTAATGCGATATGAAAGTTATATTTTATCTCAAGTCAAGTCTTTTTGAATAAAAAAAAAAAGAAAATGTAAATATTTTGATCTTTTATGTGTTTTTGTTTAGTATTGTATTGATTGTCTTTATTTTCGAAAATCGTTCGTATTTATTTAAAAATTAGGACACTCATACATTACCCATTCATACCTCCTCAAAAAAGAAGCAGCCCCATATTGCATACTATGCAAAAAAAAAACCTACACAATCAAACACATACTAACAGAATGTAGCAACCTAAAACAAATACAAAAAAATACTACCAAACAACAAATCTAAAACAGATATTCTACCAAATAAACCCAGAAAAACTACTCGGATACATAAAAGAGGCTCACATCTACAACAAAATCTAAAAATCTTCCAAAAAAAATGAAAACATAAAAATATATGTTTAAAAAAATCATCTAAAAGTTTCATTCACAAAAAATATGTAAAAAAACCAAAAAACATTTAGAAAATTAAACATTATAACCAATTCATTTCAAAAACGTAGTCGGCATTAAATGACCCATTGAGGTTGATATGCCGTAAAACAAGAACAAATCAAACTAAAAATTAGTGACAGTTGTTTTGAATTAAAATAAAATGAAAATACCAAAAAGAAGAATGGGGGAATATTTACATTTACTTGTCGATAAAAAAACAAACCTGGCGGTGGCTTAATTACGTTCAAACAATAACAAACAATTATTTGTTGATAAAAACGCCTTCAAACCTTTTTTTATCTAATTTATTTCACTTTGCAATTTCGCTTTTACTTAATCCCAATTTTCTAACCCGAGCTCCATGGGTGACCTAGCGGATTACGTTTTGTCTAGTCTCTTTATAAGAAATGAGCATAACCCAGTACAGCATTAGGGCGAACACGCAAACACAGGTGGTTGAATCAAACTCGCGTGTTTCCTGTTCGTTTTTGCGCTGACATCCAAGTTGGCCTCTTGCGCAGATGGGGGTGTGTGTGTGGGTGTGGGGGGGTGTGGGGGTAGAGGGTTTGAATCCGCCCCCACACTTGTTGCATTTTCCCAACTACAACTGCTTGTACAGCTACAGTTCCTAATGCTACCGTTGCTGCTACTCTCCTATCTGCCACGTTCATCTTATTTCTATTTTCATTTCGACTCTCACCGACCGACGTTGCCTTTCAGCGGATTTTCATGACTGATAATCTGACTATGTTATCAATATCAATGCTATATTATATATATATTATATATATATATATATATATATATATATACATATATATATATAATATATGAAGTAAATGGAAATGAATCCGACAGTATGAATTGAATTTTTTTAGAATAACATCATTGTTTTTTTTCTAAAAAAAATTTCAATACATATATATATATATATATATATGTGTGTGTGTGTGTGTGTGTGTGTGTGTGTGTAAGCAGCGGTCCCTATACCGGCCCTCGCCAATTCAGCGTATGAGTAGCACAGGGATCTGTGCGGTAAAGTAAGGAGCTGATGGTAGGTTTGGCGTTCCAGCTCGGAGACAAAAAAAACAATATCATTGGTCTAGTGCTTGTGAAAAGGGGACAGACTCCCTCGGTGATTGGCTGATACCGACTTTAGGCCACCCTGACGACTTCACCTTATATATATATATATATATATATATATATATATATATATATATATGTTGTGTCTACGTACGTTTCTTAGTTGATATATGTGTATTTATATAGATATATATTTGTCTATAATATATATTATTTGTGATTTAATATGAAGCGTTAGGCGTGAAAGATAAGAAACTCAATTTTGTTTTATTTTGTAAATATTTCGGGGATGTTATACCCCTTCTTCAGAACGGAAAGAATGGCTGATATTCCTTTTGTCATCTATGTATAGTTTTTCGTTGACGTTGGTGGCATCATACGCGACCTCCTTGGGTAGTATGGGGACGGCCGCTTATATATATGTGTGTGTGGGGGGGTGCGAGTGTGTGTTGTATATATTATATATATAATATATATATATATATATATATATATATATATAAAGGTCAGTGAAGAAATAAGGTCTGACTGTGAACATTTTGTCCTCTCTCTACAGAGCGAGAGAGAGAGAGAGAAATAGAGGGGGGAAGACAGAACTTGAAAGAGAGAGAGAGAGAGAGAGAGAGAGATACAAAGAGAAAACTGAAATGAAGAGAAAGATAGAGACAGAGACAGAGAGAAAAAGATAGAAAAAATAGAGAGATGAAAGAGAAAAATTGAGGAAGAGAGAGAGAGAGAGAGAGAGTGAGAGAGAGAGAGAGAGAGAGAGAGAGAGATGTGAATAGATAGAGACAGAAGAAAGATTTGAGAGAGAAAGAGAAAGAGCGAGAGAGAGAAATAAAGTGAAGAAAGAGAACAATTGAGAGTGAGGTATATATATATATATATATATATATATATATATATTATATATATATGAATGTATGTATGTGTGTGTTTATGTGTGCATGGGTGTGTTTGTGTGTGTGTGTAAGTTGAGAGTGAAAGCGAATCCGACGGTATGTTGAAAGGAAAAATAAACAAAGGAAAGAATATGCTTAATGGATAAAATAGATTCATTTTACACGTGTTTTGACCAGGACTTTGTTCGTTTACACATATATTCTATTTATTATTATTTGGAATATAAAATAAAATAATAATAATAGAATACTACAAAATTTTTAAGCATACAAAGAATAACGGCCTTTACACACACACATATATATATATATTTCTGTAAAAAAGGAAATTGGAAATGAATCCGACAATATGAGGAAGAATGAATAAAGAAAAGAAAGAATAGAATGGATAATAAAAGATGAATTTAATCAATATTACTTACACATGTGTTTCGGTCAGTTCATCTGTGTGAAAATATTCCGCACACAGAGAAGATTCGACCTTCATCAGAGTGAAATTTTATTTAAATTTCT
>CM042181.1:42214343-42224906 GCA_023376005.1 Doryteuthis pealeii | reverse complement strand
GAGAGGAGAGAGAGAGAAGAGGTAATGAGAGTGAAGACTACATTTAAACATATATCTGTGCCACTAGGCCGCGGGGGGTGGGTGTTAAGCGATAAACTATAAACCCCAACATAACAGAAGATGTTGTAGCTGAGATTTCAGTGCTATTTGCAATAGATGAAAATAGCTTGAAAATGAAGGCGGATTGAACTCAAAACAAAGAATCAAAAAAGATAATAGGGTGAAAAAATGCATTAAATAGATGAAAAATGAATTATTATACTTGACTTTTGCCAGTAACAACCATGATATTATTCAAATTAGTATTCCGTAAAAACAGAATGAAAGTGTTTTTGCTACATACCATTTGAAATATGGAGTTCCGCGCGTCTGAGTTGGCTGGTACTAAACAACCAATCAGAGCGCGGTGCTTTGTTTATTCTGATTGGGGACTGAGGTAACAACCGTCCAGTAATATAAAAAAAAAATCGTCCCATCATGTCTTTTTAGCGGTTAAGAAAAGGTGGTTGCACCAAGAGTTAGAGTCGCCTCTGGTGGGGTCTGCATGCGACGGATGTCTGATTTGTAATACCCGAAACACAATCGAACTTTGCATAAAAACATCACTGAAAGAAACCACGGCGCCCAAAAAAGAAATGAGCCGTATGTTTAAAGTATATATATAGTATATATACTATATTATAATGTGTGTGTGTGTGTGTGTGTGTTGTGTGTGAAGAAAGGAAGATGAACGACGGTATGTAGTATATTAGGAAAAATGAAAAACACAGGGTTACATGGTTTTGTAAAACAAAGATCTGCGAATGAAAAGGTTCAAGTTTTTATTCCTTCTAAGATGGCACTTGCAGTGCTGAGTACTTAGGAAACTATGGTAATTTATAAGCAAATTTTCATACTAACATTGAGACTGTCCATCACTCAAAAGGTTTGGAAGAGAATACCATACAGAAGTCTGTCCAGTTCAATAAAGTTTCATATATTATTGTTAAGTGAGTTCGAGTCTCATTGGGTGCCTCATACTTCTCAATGTACCCCTCTAAGCTAAGCTTAGTAAATAATTAATTAATATATATAAATATATTATATAGATATTATTATATTATATATATCAAACTTTGTTGGTAAATCCTCGCGGTGAGAAAACAAACCAGCAAATAAGTTTGGATTGTTTACAATATACTACAAACATCAACCGAGGAGAAAAAACTTTTGTAAAAAAGAAAAGACAAGCTAAATCGTACCAACAAAAAATAATCTATTGTAAATATTTGGGCCAAAGAAAAAAACATTTATATGCATATATATTATATATATAGTAAGATAATATATATTCATACAAAACCGCCAGGAGACTAAAGCTAATATAAGTAAGTGCTCAAATACCTAAGTAAGAGCAATAATAAGATAAATCTAATGAGTCAGACAAACCTACTAAAAGTTTTGCTTAGCTCTTCAGGGCTAAGACTGGCTGATCATTAGATTTATCTTTTATATATATATATATGATATATATATATATATATATATATAATCCAAAGTATTAAGATTCTGTGTTCATGTCCTATGCGATAATATATAATATATCTATCGTTTAAATGAGTGTATGGTTCTGTGATGACGAACTTAAAGTTGTGTAACTAACGTTGATTCGTCCTCGGACGTCAAACTGAATTCCAAACTTTCGATAATTTTCCAATATTTTCGTTCGCCGATAAAAAGAAATGAAATGTGAGGGCAATTCTCACGTTGCCTTTTTATTATTGCATATCGATGGGGAACTTTCACAAGGATAGATAGAAGAAGAGAAAGAAAGAAGGAGAAGAAGAAGAAGAAGAGAAGAAGAAGAAGAGATAGAGATCTGAACGAGAATTTAGAGAAAATCGAGAGAAAGAATGAGAAAAAATGCATTTGAAGACAAAGAGGAGACAGAATGAGAAACAAACGGATCGATAGTAGCCGTGGGTACGGGGGGAGGGAATAGGACTTTAGGAACATAATAAAATGATAGGTATCAGACGCAGAATCCACATATACATAATAATATATATATATTAATTATATAATATACTATATAATATATACTGTGTGTTGTGTGTGTGTGTGTGTGTGTAGGTGGTGTGTGTGTGTGTTGTGAGTGAAAATGGAAGCGAATCCGGACGGTTTGTTGAACAGGAAAAATAAAGGAAAGAAATGCTGAACTGGATAATATAGATTTTATCTTGACTGACACGTGTTTCGTCCAGTAGTTAATTCATTCATACATGCAACACGATCTATTATGTTTTAAATCAAGCTAAAAATAATAATAAAAACAAACAGTTAAAATAGGAGAATTCTGAACTGTTCGAAAACATTTTCTAAATTGTCTTGCAAAAAAAAAACGTTCCAATACGATGAGAAAATAGTATATAGAATTGGAGGTATGGGTTATCGTCCTGTCTCGGACGCCTCACTATCCGAACCACCAATCACGAGCCAGCATACTCTGGCGGCAAAGCAAAAGATGCAAACTTCTTCCCCACCTCTTTTTCTGATTCAACCCTTCACGGAGTCGACGGGTCAAAATAGAAGTCTATTATATCCATGAACTATGATGCCCGTAACTAAGGACTTTGAATAACTCAACCCTACTCAGGATATCAGCTAAGGATGGCCCAAATGAAACATTTTCCGCAGACAAACCAAAAAGTTGCAACCTATTGTTTATGTTTGTAATACAGGTCATCTTTATCCTATTCTAATTGTTTGCGTTATTCATCTCTAGCTACTGGCAAAAGAATACTCGGAGTACTACGAGTTTTGAAAGTTGAATTTAAGAAATATTAAATATTATCTAAGTTAACTTGTCTAAATTCGATAAGTAGTAACATAATAACATCAAAAAAACGAAAAATAGTAATTACGTATGCAGTTATTCAAAGATTTAAACTATTTGTTTTGTTCAATTTCGACGCGTCGCTATTTTGGCTATCTTCAATGGTTTTAGGCGCTTGTTTTTACAAATTTAACGTAACATTTGGGATGGAAAAGAACTTTTACAAAAAATCAGGTAATTATCCGATTTTAATGAAGTTTCAGGTATTGATTTAACAATTAAAATGTTATAATGCATCAGTTATTTATTTCAAAATTACATTTGGTATTTTAGCTATGGAAATTAACTTAATTTTGCCAGAAAACTCTATTGAAAATGTAACCCCCTCCCTTTAATGCGAAAAACAATCGTTATAATTTTTTCTTTTAATAAAACTAAATGCCAATTAAATAATCATTGAAATGAGTAAAAACGAAATCTCCCAAAAATAAATTATTAATATCTTTTTACATTTTATTAGATTTTCGTACTATATTTTTTCTCAAAGAAAGGCACCGTTTTTTTTTTGTTCTATTCATAACTTCGGTCTTTTTTTCTTCATATTTTACTGTAATTAGTATCGAAAAGATCACTTGAAACATTACCGCCCATATAAGGGGGGTCAAAATAAGTGACCTGAAAAAAAAGAGGAAGTTTTGAAATAAATAAATAATGCATTATAAAGATATCTTGATACATAAACACTGAAAATTTCATGTAAAATCTCGATAACATTCCCTATCTTGTCAATTATTATATTTTATTTCAAAAACTTTCTCTTTTTTTTCAGTCACTTAATTTTGACCCCCTTATATTGGGGGCGTAAAATGTTTTGCAAGTTGATCATTTTTCGATCTAATTACAGTATAAATAAGAGATAAAAGACCGAAGTTATGAATAGAAAACAAAAAAACGGTTGGCGCTCTATGAGAAAATAAGTACCGAAAATCGAAAAATAAAATGTAAAAAGATATTAAATTAATTTATTTTTGGGAGATTTCTTTTTTACTCATTTCAATGATTATTTAATTGGCTATTATTTTATAAAAGAAAAAATTATACATCGATGTTTTTCTGCTTAAAAGGGGGAGGGGGTACATTTTCAATAGAGTTTTTCTTCAAAACTTATTATTAATTTTTCATAGCTAAAATACCAAATTAAAGTTTTGAAATAAAATAACTGATGCATTATAAAATTCATTAATTGTTAAATCAATACTGAAACTTTCATTAAAATCGGATAATTACCTGATTTTTGGTAAATTTCTTTTCCATCCCAAATGTTACGTTAAAATTGTAAACAAGCGCCTAAAACCATTGAAAAATAGCCAAAATAGCGGATCGCGTCGAAATTGACCAAAACAAATAGTTTTAAATCTTTTGAAAATAAACTGCATACGTAATTATATTTTTCGTTTTTTAATGATGGTTATTATGTTACTACTTATCGATTTAGACAAAGTTTAACCTTAGATAATAGATTTAATTATTCTTAATTCACTTTTAAAACTCGTAGTATCCGATTTTTCTTTTGCCAGTAGCTAGAATGAATAAACCAAACAATTTAGAATAGGAATAAAGAGACCTGTATTACAAACATAAAACAATAGGGTTGCAAACTTTTGGTTTGTCTGCGGAAAAATGTTTACAATTTGGCCCACTTAGCTGAAATCCTGAGGTAGGGTTAGTTATCAAAGTCCCTTAGTTACGGCCATCTATAGTTCCACTGGATATAATAGACGTTCTATTTTGACGTCTGACTCCGTTGAGGGTTGAATCAGAAAAGAGGGTGGGGGAAGAATTTGCATCTTTGGCTTTGCCGCCAAAGTATGCTGGCTCGTGATTGGTTGGTTCGATAGTGAGGCTCGTAGACAAGGACGATAACCCATACCTCCAAATTCTTATAACTATTTCTCTATCGCTATGGAACGTTTTTTTTTTCAGACAATTTAGAAAAAAATGTTTTCGAACATTTCAGAAATTCTCCGTATTTTAACTGCTTTGATTTTATTATTATTTTTAGCTTGTATTTAAAACAATAATAGATCGTGTGCATGTATGAATGAATAAACTACTGGACGAAACACGTGTCAGTAAGATAAAATCTATATTATCCATTCAGCATTTTCTTTCCTTTATTTTTCCTTTCAACAAACCGTCGGATTCGCTTCCATTTTCAACTCACACACACACACACACCACTCACACACACACACACACACACACCACACATATATATATATATATATATTATATATATATATATATATATGTATGTATGTAGGATTCTGCCGTATACCTATCATTTATTATTTCCATAAAGTTCCTATTCCCTCCCCCGGCCCACGGCTACTATCGATCCGTTTGTTCTCATTCTTTCTCCTACTTTGTCTTCAAATGCATTTTTTCTCATTCTTTCTCTCGATTTTCTAATTCCTCGTTCAGATCTACTTCTTCTTCTTCTTCTTCTTCTTCTTCTTCTTCTTCTTCTTCTTCTTTCTTCTCTTCTATCTATCCGTTGTGAAAGTTCCATCGATAATGCAATAATAAAAAGCAACGTGAGAATTGCCCTCACATTTTCATTTCTTTTTTATCGGCCAACGAAAATATTGGATTAAATATCGAAAGGTTTTTGAATTCAGTTTTGCACGTCCGAGCCGATCAACGTTAGTACACAACTTTAAGTTCCGGTCATCAAGTAACCATACAACTCATTAAACGATATATATATATATATATTTGATCGCATAGGACATGAACACAGAATTCTTAATACTTTGATATATATTATATATATATATATATTATATATATATATAAGATAAATCTAATGAGTCAGCCAGACTTAGCCCTGAAGAGCATTAAGCAAACTTTTAGTAGGTTTGTCTGACTCATTAGATTATCTTTATTATTTGCTCTACTTAGGTATTGAGCACTTTTACTTATTAGCTTTAGTCTCCTGGCGGTTTTGTATGAATAATATATCTTATATATATATATATATATATGCATATAAATTGTTTTTTTCTTTTGGCCAAAATATTGTACAATAGATTATTTTGTTGTACGATTATCTTGTGTCTTTTCTTTTTACAAAGTTTTTTCTCCTCGTTGATGTTTGGTAGTATATTGTTACAATCAAACTTAATTTGCTGTTTTTTTCTCACCGCGAGGATTTACCAACAAGTTTGGTATATTATATATATATATATATTATATATATATATATATATATATATAATATATAATTATTTACTAAGCTTAGCTTAGATGTGGTACAATTGAGGAATATGAGGCAACCCAATGAGACTCGAACTCACTAACAATAATATATGAAACTTTATTGAACTGGACAGACTTCCCTTGTATGGCTATTCTCTTTCCAAACCTTTTGAGTTGATGGGACAGTCTTCTAATGTTAGTATGAAATTTGCTTATAAATGTACCATAGTTTTCCCAAGTACTTTCAGCACTATCAAGTGCCATCTTCAGAGGAATAAAAACCTTTGAACCTTTCATTCGCAGATCTTTTTGTTTACAAAACCCATTTAAACCTGTGTTTTTTCATTTTTCCTAATATACTACATACCGTCGGATTCACTTCCTTTCTCACACACACACACAACACACACACACACACATATATATATATATATATATATATACTTTAAACATACGCTCATTTCTTTTTGGGCGGTGTTGTCTTCAGTGATGTTTTATGCAAAGTTCATTGGATGTTTCGGGTCTTACAACATCATACATCCGTCGCATTGCAGACCCCACCAGAGGCGATCTAACTCTGGTGCAACCACCTTTTCTTAACCGCTAAAAAGACATGATGGGGAAATTTTTTTTTTTATATACTGGACGGTTGTTGACCTCATCCCAATCAAATACAAAGCACCGCGCTTCTGATTGGTTGTTAGTACCAGCCAATCAGACGCGCGGAACTCCATATTTAAATGGGATATGTAGCCAAAAACACTTTTTTCTTTTGTACGGAATACTAAGCTTGTAATATATATATGGTTGTTACTGGCAAAAGTCAACGTATATATAATTCATTTTTCATCTATTAATGCATTTTTTTCACCCTATATCTTTTTATCTTTGTATCTTTGAGTTCAATCCGCCTTCATTTCAGCTATTTTCATCTTATGCAAATAGCACTGAAATTCTCAGCTACACATCTTCTGTTATTTGGGGTTTTATAGTTTTATTCGTTAACCACCCCCCCCGCGCGCCAGTGGCACAGAATATGTTTAAATGTAGATCTTCACTCTCATTACCCTCTCTCTCTCTCTCTTCTATCTCTCTCTCTCGCTCTCTCTTTCTCTCTCTGTGTATGTATGTGTGTGTGTCTCTCTCTTTCTTTCTTGATTTATCTATCTATCTGTCTATTTCGCTTCCTCTTCTTAGTCTTACTCGTTTATTTATATGTAATTTTTGCTCTTCACTCTCTATCCCTTTCTTCACCCCTCTATCTCTCTCTGTCTCTTTCTTTCCTTCTCTCTCTCTCTCTCTCTCTCTCTCCCTCTGTCTCTCACTCATATATGCTGCTAATCACTCTCTATCTGCCTTTTTTATCCCCTTCTTGCCCCTCTCTCTCTCTCTCTCCCTCTCTCTTTATTTCCTTCTGTCTCAACCTCTCTCTCTTTCTCTCCCTCTCTCTTTATTTCCTTCTGTCTCAATTTATATATATCTCTCTCTCTTTATTTTCTTCTGTCTCTCTGTCTCTCTGTCTCTCTGTCTCTGTCTCTCTGTCTCTCTCTCTCTCTCTTTATTTCCTTCTGTCTCAATCTCTCTCTCTCTCTCTTTCTCTCTTCCTCTGTCTCTTCAATCTCTGCCCACTCGCTCTCTCTTATCTTTCTTTCTTTCTTTCTTTCTATTTATCTATAAAAAAAGTAAAGTCGTTGGGGTGGCCTAAAGTTGTTATCAGCCGAACAGCGAGAGAGTCTATCCCCTTTTCACTAGCACTAGCCCAAGGAAATTTTTTTTGCGATTGAGGCCAAAAAATGGGACCCAAACCGATGAAATAAAACCGTGTCGACCAGGAAGATTGTTTTTAGCATCTAAGGTGGAGCGCCACACCTACCACCAGCTCTTTATTTTTGCGCACATACCCCTGTTCTACTCATACGCTGAGTTGGTGAGGGCCGGTATCGAACTAGAATGAACGTCAAAGGAAAATGTTTTACACTAAAAAGGCAAGAAGTAGGACCTATTACTGATACGGACTACCTAGATGATCTAACACTTCTCACAAATACACTTGCCTTAGTTAAATCCCCAATGCATAACCTGGATAATAGCGACATCTCCACACTAGATGACAAGCCTCTGAAATTAGTAGACCAGATTACATACGTAGCCAGCAATATCTCATCTACAGAAAGTTATTTCAATATATAACAATTGTAAACCATTAACAGAAAGAGATTTCATCATATAACTCGAGGTAGTTGTTTTTGCGTCTGAGGTGGAGCGCAACACCTACCATCAGCTCATTCCTTTACAGCACAGATTCCTGTGCTAATCATAGGCTGAGTTGGCGAGGGCCAGTATCGAACTAAGAACCTTGCGGTTTCTAGCCAAACACTTCCCTTTTTTATCTCTTTATTTATCTATTTTTTCTCTTATTTCATTTTCTCTATTTATGTTTAGCTTTGCTCTTTACTCTTGCACCCTCTGTCTGTCTGTCTGTCTGTCTGTCTGTCTGTCTCTCTCTCTCTCTCTCTCGATATATATATATCTATCTGTGGCTTCCTCTTTCAATCTTACTCGTTTAGCTATGTTTAAATATTGTCTCCACTCTCTCTCTCTCTCTCTCTCTCTCTCTTTCTTTCTCTCTCTCTGTCTCTGTCTCTCTCTGTCTCTGTCTCTCTGTCTCTGTCTCTGTCTCTCTCTCTCTCTCTCTCTCTCTCTTCTCTCTCTTCTCTGTCAATCTTACTCGTCACTTTGTTTAAATGTTGGGCTTCATTCTCTGGTCGCTCTTCCTCTCTCTTCTCTCTCTCTCTCTCTCTCTCTCTCTCTCTCTCACACACTCTCACTGCGGGTCTCTATCCCCCCTCTCTCTCTCTCTCACTGCAGGTCTCTCTCTCTCTCTCTCTCTCTCTCTCTCTCTCTCTTTCTGTCTCTCTCTGTCTCTGTCTGTCTCTCTGTCTCTCTGTCTCTCTCTCTCTCGATATATCTATCTATCTGTAAGTTCCTCTTTCAGTCTTACTCGTTTATCTATGTTTAAATATTGTCTCCACTCTCTCTTTCTCTTTCTTTCTTCTCTCTCACTCTCTGTCTTCTCTGTCTCTGTCTCTGTCTGTCTGTCTGTCTTCTCTCTCTCTCTCTTGTCAATCTTACTCGTCTGTTCTTGTTTCCTCTCTCTCCTCTCTCTCTCCTCTCCTCTCTCTCTCTCTTGTATCCTTCTCGTCTGTTCTTTTTCTTTCTTTTCCTCTCTCTCTCTCTCTTGTCAGTCTTACTCGTCCGTTTTTATTTCCTTCTCTCTCTCTCTCTCTCTCTCCTCTCTCTCTCTCTCTCTCTGTCTCACTCCAATTTCATATCTGTCTCACGACTTTTTTTCTTTTACTCAAATTTCTTTAACAATTATTGATGTCCTCTTCACTTTGAATAACCCAGCGCTACTTTCACTACCATTACTTAAATCAGCCAGAGACTAGCAAAACCAGCACCATGGTTAGAACGTAGGCATTTCCTAGAGAGGGTAAGTCGCATCATTTCAGCCGGTCCGTTCTCCGGCATTCTACAGGTGTTATATGCATCTCAACGGAGCACCTCACATTTTGTAATGGTTAGCAAGAGATTCGCTGATGATTGTTTGTGAGTTCGATTCCCATTAGGCGAGAAGCAAGAACCATACTTATAGCCTTGTGCCACATCAAGGATAAGCTTACTAAATAACTATATGCAACTCAACACGAACAGGATGTGACACAAGGTCAATTTCTTAAGCGGAGTTTGAATTCAGAATTTCCTTCTCCCAGACCGGTTGCCTAACTGTTGTAAGTATATATACCCCCACAAGAAATTGAATTACTGTTGAGGAAACACTGCGGGTTGGACTTTATTTTTATTATATCTTTGTACTAAAGGCAATAAATCTATGTTAACCTCCATTCCGGATTTCAATTCATGAAACTCATATCGTATAATCATCACCAACCCTCAGTAGAGAAATACAAAAATCCGACTCACACGGGTACACACATATATAAATGAATTGATATTTTCTATAACTTTTAACAGGCGAGTAATTTTGATGATAAGTGGCTAACACCCTGCTTTGAAACCAATGGTAACAATAGTGTGTGTGTATGTGTGTGTGTGTTGGATTTTTTTGATAACACATGCAGCACATACCGAGGTTAAAGAGTCCATATGCCTTACTATTCACCTATATCTCCAGGGAGGCGCGTGGTCTAATGGTTAGAGTCATAGGAAATGGACTCGTCGACCCGAGTTCAATTCCTCGACGAAGCTGTCTCCATTTCACTTAGCGCTAATCATATATATATATATATATATATATATGTTAATGTATGAGTAGTGGCTTACCGGTGGGTACGAGTACGATCGTTGGGAGCGCACAGTATCCAGGGGGTAAAGACTGAGAAAAAACAAATACAAAGTGCTCAATACAATGTAGAGCAAAATTTATTCATAAAATGGATAAAAGTAACCTACTCGAGTTTCATCGC
>CM042181.1:42181843-42209343 GCA_023376005.1 Doryteuthis pealeii | reverse complement strand
TATATATATATAATATATATATATATATATATATATATATATATATTATAGAATGTACACAAAGTCCGTGTGCAATTTACATTTATATATATCAAGTGCACACAGATTTTATGGATGATATATTTATGTTTGTATTGAAATGGAAAGATAAAAAAAAGCCAAAAGGATTTGGAAATTTGCCCTCTTGTCTATACCTAAAGAAGGCCGGAAGGGTACATCGACCGAAACATTGTACAGATAACAATAAAGATGAGGACAATAGTCCGAATAATCGAAATAATACTAACAACCTTATATACTTCTCGCGATGTTTTTATTCTCTTCTCTCTCTCTCTCTCTCTCTCTCTCTCTCTGTCTCTCTCTCTGTCTCTCTCTCTGTTTCTCTGTTTCTCTCTCTGTCTCTGTCTCTGTCTCTGTCTCTGTTCTCTCTCTCTCTCTCTCTCTCTATATATATATATATATATATATATGGAAGAAAAATATGGAAATGAATCTGACAATTTCTAGAAATTGAAAAAAAACAAGGATTTCCGAAAGAGATGAATTTATTATGATGTTTATGTCGACGGTCAAACGTTTCGGTTTATGTAAAACCTTCTTCAGGACAATTTAATAGAAAAGAAACGAGAAGAAAAAAATATTTTTTGTTCAAACAGTGATGGATGTTTTTAAAACTTTTAAAAACATTTTCAACTTAAGTGATTCAAAAACATTAACCGTTTTGAACAACAACAAAAAAAAAAAAAAACTTTTTTCTTTTCTTTTCTATTATATTGTCCTAGAAATGGTTTCACATGAACCGAAACGTTTTAGCGTCAACATAAACATCATAATGAATTAATCTATTTTGGAACACTTTTTTCCCAATTTCTCTCTAGTTCTGTCAGTCTGTTTGTCTGTCTGTCTCTTTCTCTTTCTTTCTCTCTCTCTCTCTCTCTCTCTCTCTCTCTCTCTCTCTCTATATATATATATATATATATATATATATATATATATATATATATATATGAATACATATATATATATATATATATATATATATATAGTATTGCAGAGTGTACGGAAATAACCTACTCGAGTTTCACCATAAGTAGTGTAATACTAAATCCGCTCTACTAACGTATTGAGCACTTTATATTTGTTATAACATTGAATTATCCGATTAATACTTGTATCAACCAAATATTGGGATTAACATAATATCTTTTATCGCAAGTCATTCCCTTTATATATATATATATATATATATAATATATATATATACATGCGCGTTTGTGTATATGTTTGACGACCGAGCACACGTACAAGTCCCGTTGTATCAATGGGCTATGTTGATATTGGCACTCCTATTTAGGAAGCAGTGTTGGTTTCTAGTAATATCGACAATTTGAATGATTTAAAATGCCGTTCAGTGCGAACGCAGACACAACAAATTGGTTTATCCTCTAAAATCTAAAATGTATTGCCCCAAAATATATCGTGACGATGTTCCGTTTGTGGTAAATGCAACTAGAAAGTATTATTTGGATTATTCAGACTACTGTCCTCTTCTTCGTTGTTAACTGTACAACATTTCGGCTAATGTGATCTCCGGCCTTCTTCAGGTATTTCTTGTAGGGCTCTAGATTCAGGGTTCTGAGAAATAGCAACTAGAAAGATTCAGAACTTTAACTCTGCCTTTGTCTCTGTTGTATCTGTCTGTCTGTCTGTCTGTCTGTCTCTCTCTCTCTCTCTCTCTCTGTTTCTCTCTGTCTGTCTCTGTCTCTGTCTGTCTGTCTATCTGTCTGTCTCTCTCTTTCTCTGTCTCAGTCTCTCTCTCTGTCTGTCTATCTCTCCCTCTCTCTCTTTTCTCTTTCTATGTCTCTGTCTGCTTCTCTTCTTCTCTGCTCTCTCTCTCTCTCTCTCGTCTCTGTCTGTCTCTGTCTCCTCTGTCTGTCTCTCTCTCTCTGTCTCTGTCTCTGTCTGTCTCTTCTCTTTCTCTGTCTCTGTCTCTGTCCTGTCTCTCTTCTCTGTCTCTCTCTCTGTCTCTCTCTCTCTGTCTGGTCTGTTGTCTGTTCTCTCTGTGTCCTGTCTCTGTCTCTCTCTTTTCTCTGTCTCTGTCTCTGTCTGTCTGTCTGTCCCCCCTCTCTCTCTCTCTCTTCTCCCATCTCTCTCTCTGTCTCTGTCTCTGTCTGTCTGTCTGTCTCTTCCTCTCTCTGGCTCTCTGCCTCTGTCTGTCTGTCTCCCTGTCCCTCTCTCTCTCTTTTCTCCCTGTCTCTGTCTGTCTGTCTGTCTGTCTCCTCTCTGTCTTCTGTCTGTTGCCCCCCTCTCTCTCTCTTCTTCCCCTCTCTCTCTTCTTTTCCTCTCTCTCTCTTTTCTCTGTCTCTGTCTGTGTCTGTTCTGTCTGTCTCTCTCTCTTTCTCTATCTCTGTCCTGTCCCTCTCTCTCTCTCTCTCTCTCTCTCTCTCTCTCTCTCTTTCTCTCTCTCTCTCTTCCTCTCTCTTTTCTTTCTCTGTCTCTGTCTGTCTCTCTATTCTCTTTTCTCTGTCTCTCTCTTTTTCTCTGTCCTGTCTCTGTCTGTCTGTCTCTCTCTCTCTCTTTTCTCTGTCTCTCTCTGTGTTGTCTGTATGTCTCACTTCTCTCTTCTCGTCTCTTTCTCTGTCTGTCTCCCTCTCTCTCTTTTCTCTCTGTCTCTGTCTGTCTGTCTGTCCTATCTCTCTCTCTGGAGCAAATGGAAAAATCTCCGGCAAATATGTTAAAAAAGATAAATGGAAAAATATACAATATTGGTATGGATGATATTTATTGATATACTGACACGTGTTTTGACTGTTATTAGTTCATACTTACATTATCTATACATATATATAAAGGACAGTTGGTGTTTATGAATATCTATGTCCGGATGAAACTATAAAAATGAAAAAGATAATGACAAAGTAAATATATACACATTCACTATCACCAGAGCTTGGTTTTTGAGCCAAGATAATGAAGATTTTATTCATAACTTGAAAGATATTCAAAAATTAGGATTTGACTAAAACAATCAATAGATCTGCGAGACTAACCTTTTATTATACCCCTCTACCTAGGCGATGCCGGGTAGATGCTCCTGGTTTATTTAAAATTATTTTAGATAGAATAATAATAGTAAAAACATATTTAAACAAAGTTGAAAAGTGGAAATGAATCCGACAATATGTTGCAAGGATAAATAAACAAATGTAAGAAAATATTGAATGAATGAAAAAGGTTTAATGAAATGCCAACACGTGTCTCGGCCGAGAGTTTGTCCCATGTACATATTATTATTTACAGAAATAGAATAAATAATAATACAAATAATTAATCTTTTAATGGAGATTGTGTGTTTTTCTGTCTGGTAAGCCGAAACTTATTTACTACTCAGTCACAATTTCCTGTTGTATTTACGGCACAATTCCCATGATTTTTTTTCTATTTAAAACCTCAATGAATAATAAAACGTTTGACATTATTAATACTGGTTGACAGTTACCTAAATACTAATAACATCGCAATTGTTTTATATTCAAACAAAATACCAGTTTTTCAGAGTAACGTAAAAGCTAATTTTCATATTGATATTTAAAAAAGCTGATTTTAATAAAATGTGCTTGGTATTATTGATTTCTAATTGGTTGGTTTTATCCTTAAATGAATATGAGTAAAATCTCTTCAATAATCTAAAAGAAATTCATTAACAGGAAAGTCGTAATTTTATTCTTTAAACTTCCTATTTAAACTAGATAGTTAAATCGCCAGGAATAAATTTTAGCATTGAAAACGAAGTGATGAAAGAGTAAGTTTTCAGTTGATCATTTTCCGATTATACCCCCTCCGTTTGAATCTTGTTTATTTGAATCTTAATTAGTTTCTTAGCCTTTTCTGATTTTAATCTAATATTTTTATTAACATTTTAAACTTAAATACTTGTCACCGGGGGTCAATATATTTGCTTAGTATAATATAATAATATATAATAATAAAGATTGTATACTTAAATATGTTTATTTTTCTATCATTATCATACATTTTATTTCATATTTAAATAATAATAAATAGATGAATGCGGTTCATCGGAAAAACTCAGATCGAAAACGTATTGGCATTTCATTAAACTAATTTATCCATTCAGCATTTTCTTTCCTTTATGTATTTATCCTTTCATATTTATATTATTATATATATATATATATATATATATATATATATATATATGTTGTGTGTGTGTGTGTGTGTGTGTGTGTGTGTCGCGTTTATGTGTATGTTATATATGTGAACAATTAGTTGAAAAGTTGAATAAGCGAACATCGGAGGATGCGGCTTGTTGATATAACTTATTTCCTTTACATATATATTCAATTTCATACGATGTACATAAGTGTATATTGCAAGTGCATCGACTGCTCAACCTGGGCTTCTATCCTTAAGCAAACGGGTTGCACCCGGCAACAGTGTGGCCCCATTTGGGGGAGTCTTTACCCTCTGCAGAGGTGCAGTTTGGGTGCATTCTAAAGAAAAATATTGTATTTTTGATAAACTTAAAAAGATTTAACACTAAAAACACGGCGAAAAGCGAAAAAACGATGTACCAAAAAATAATCATTAATTTTCAAAATTTAAAAAATCTTTCATTAATATTTCTTAAAAGAATTTTTAAAATTAATTAAGAAATACTAAAAGATAAGTAACGTAATATCATAGATTTTCTGTTTGTTTTTTAGCATCTAGAAGCATTAATCTTAAACGTAAATAATACTTTTTTTGAAAGCGAAAGTAATGGCAAAATTGCAAGGACTATAAACTTTCAACAACTTGTTGGATAGTCTGAAGATGGCGTTTTAACGCTGAAAATATTAAGTATTTTAACACAAAGAATTTATAAATTGTTTCTCAATATATTTGCATTAATTCGCTTTTAAAAAATGGTATTATTAAGTACGTATAATTTTTTTCGTTTTAAAAATGTTTTTAAACAATTATTTATCTATTTTAAATAATTCGATTTTTTTTTTTTTGTTTTTGGGGGGGGGGGTTCTATTCAATTTTCAAATTTCAAATATCATTTTTTTAGAATTCTTCGAAACTCAAGCGAAAGTAGCAGGTTTTCAATGAGGGTTATAAAAAACTGCATTGCTCCCGTTTTTGTTCATCAGGGGATTCGTAATACATTTCTCTCAGATGGGAGAATCTTCTGTAGCGGTGTGGCTAACATGCTGGAACACAACATCGTGTAAGGTGAGTTTAAAAAGTCCAGTTACAGCTTTAGTTCTCTTTTGAAACAAGGACAATGTGATCAAAAAGTGAGGATCGCTTTTGTATTGATCTCTCTTTCTCTGTCCTCTTCTCTGTCTGTCTGTCTCCTGTTCTCTTCCTCCTCTGGCTTTTCTCTGCCTCTGGTCTGTCAGTCTGCCTGCCCCTCCTCTCTGTCTCTCTCTTTCTCTGTCCCTGTCTCTGTCTCTGTCTGTCTCTTGTCTCTGTCTCTGTCGTCTGTCTGTTTGCCCCCTCTCTCTCGCGGTCTGTCCCCCTCCTCTCTCTCTCTTTTCCTCTCTCTCTCTTTTCTCTGCCTGTCTGTCCGTCTGTCTATCTGGTCTCTCTCGCTTTTCTCTACTCTGTCTGTCCCTCTCTCTCTCTCTCTCTCCTCTCTCTCTCTCCTCTCTCTCTCTCTCTCTTCCTCTCTCTTTCTTTTCTCTGTCTCTTCTGTCTCTCTTCTCTCTTTTCTCTGTCTCTCTCTTTTCTCTGTCCCTGGCTCTGTCTGTCTGTCTCTCTCTCTCTCTTTTCTTGTCTCTCTCTGTGTCTGTCTGTATGTCTCCCACCTCTCTCTCTCTCTCTCTTTTCTCTGTCTGTCTCCCTCTCTCTCTTTTCTCTGTCTCTGTCTGTCTGTCTGTCTCTGTCTCTGTCTCTATCTCTCTCTCTGGAGCAAATGGAAAACAATCTCCGGCAAATATGTTAAAAAGATAAATGGAAAAATATACAATATTGGTATGGATGATATTTATTGATATACTGACACGTGTTTTGACTGTTATTAGTTCATACTTACATTATCTATACATATATATAAAGGACAGTTGGTGTTTATGAATATCTATGTCCGGATGAAACTATAAAAATGAAAAAGATAATGACAAAGTAAATATATACACATTCACTATCACCAGACCTTGTTTTTTTGAGCCAAGATAATGAAGATTTTATTCATAACTTGAAAAGATATTAAAAATTAGGATTACTAAAACAATCAATAGATTGCGAGACTAACCTTTATTATACCCCTCTACCTAGACGATCCGGGAGATGCTCCTGGTTCTATTAAATTATTTTAGATAGAATAAAAATGTAAAAACATTATTTAAACAAAGTTGAAAAGTGGAAATGAATCCGACAATATGTTGCAAGGATAAATAAACAAATGTAAGAAAATATTGAATGAATGAAAAAGGTTTAATGAAATGCCAACACGTGTTTCGGCCGAGAGTTTGTCCATGTACATATTATTATTTAAAATACGAAATAAAATAATAATAATAATAATAATCTTATTATAATGGAGATTGTGTGTTTTTCTGTCTGTAACCGAAACTATATTACTACTCAAGTCACAATTCCCTTTGTATTTACGGCACATTCTCCATGATTTTATTTCTATTTAAACCTCAATGAATAATAAAAAACTGTTTGACATTATTAATACTGTTGACATTACCTAAATACTAATACATGCAATTGTATTTATATATACAACAAAATTACCAGTTTCAGAGTAAACGTAAAGCTAATTTGCATATGATATTTAAAAAAACTGATTTTTAAAAAATGTGCTTGGTATTATTGATTTCTAATTGGTTGGTTTTATCTTAATGAATATGAGTAAAATCTCTTCAATAAATCCTAAAAGAAATTCATTAACAAGAAGAAATAACAGTAATTTTATCTTTACTTCCTATTTTAACTAAATAGTTATTTAGAAATTTAGCATTGGAAAACGGAAGTGATGAAAGAGTAAGTTTCAGTTGATCTATTTTCCGATTATACCCTCCGTTTCGAATCTTTTTATTTGAATTCTTAATTAGTTCATTAGCCTTTCTGATTTAATCTAATATTTTATTACATTTAAACTTAAATACTTGCACCGGAGGGTGCATATATTTGCTAGTAATAATAATAATAATAATAATAATAATAATAGAAATTGTATACTTAAATATTTTATATCTTTCTATCATTATCATTATCATTTTATTTCATATTTAAATAATAATAAATAGAATACAATGCGTTCATGGAAAAACTCAGATCGAAACACGTATTGGCATTTCATTAAACTAATTCTATCCATTCAGCATTTTCTTTCCTTTATGTATTTTATCCTTTCAATATATATATATATATATATATATATTATATATTATATATATATATATTATATGTGGTGTGTGTGTGTGTGTGTGTGTGTGTGTACGCGTTTATGTGTATGTATATGTGAACAAAATTAGTTGAAAAGTGAATAACGAACATCGGAGGATGCGGCTTGGATAAATACTTATTTCCTTTACATATATATTCAATTTCATATATTACATAAGTGTAGTATTGCAAGTCATCGACTGCTCAACCCCCTGGGCTCTATCCTTAAGCATCACGGGTTGCCACCCACGGCCAACAGGTGGCCCCATTGGGGGAGTCTTTACCCCTCTGCAGAGGTGCAGTTGGTGCATTCTAAGAAAAATATTTATTTTTGATAAACTTAAAAAGATTTAACACTAAAAACACGGCGAAAAAGCGAAAAACGATGTACCAAAAAATTAATCATTAATTTTCAAATTTAAAAAATCTTTCATTAATATTCCTTAAAAAGAATTTTAAAATTAATTAAGAATACTAAAAAATAAGTACGTAATATCATAGATTTCTGTTTCTTCTTATAGCATTAGAAGCATTAATCTTAAACGTAATAATACTTTTTTTGAAAGCGAAGTAATGCAAAATTGCAAGGATATAAACTTTCAAAACTTTGGATAGTCTGAAGATGGCGTTTAACGCTGAAAATATTAAGTATTTAACACCAAAGAATTTAATAAATATGTTTTCTCAACATATATTTTGCATTAATTCGCTTAAAAAATGTATTATTAAGTACGTAATAATTTTTTTTTCGTTTAAAAATGTTTTTAAACAATTTAAATTTATCTATTTTAAATAATTCGAATTTTTTTTTTTTTTTGGGGGGGGGTTCTATTCAATTTCAAATATCATTTTTAAATTCTTAGAAACTAAAGCGAAAGTAGAAGTGTTTTCAATGAGTTATAAACTGCTCCCCGATTTCTTGTTCATATGGGATTCTATACATTTCTCTCATGGGAGAATCTCTGTAGCGTAGTGGCTAACATGCTGGAGACACAACATCGTAGTAAGTGAGTTTAAAGTCCAGTTACACATTTAGATTCTCTTTGAAACTAAGGACATGTGATCACAAAGTGAGGGATCGATTTTGTATTTATAATTAGACACTTTGATGATCGTATTTCCTTAGACTAAGAAAATATTGGCTGGTTGGTTGAGTTGTTGAATTTTACGGCATCTCAACCCATGTTGGGTTAGTCAGAACTTTTTAGATAAGGCTTGATAATTTGTATTACATTTTTTTAACATATTTCTCTGAATGTTTGAGATGAGGCTTGATGATTAGTATTATCTGCGTTATTCAGACTATTGTCCTCATCTTCATTGTTATCTGTCCCGACTACGCCAAGAAAGTTCCCGAATCTATATTAGTAATTGGGGAAACTTCTGTTTGTCTATTTCTCTGAATGTTTGAGATGAGGCTTGATGATTAGTATTATCTGCGTTATTCGGACTATTGTCCTCATCTTCATTGTTATCTTATACAAATAAAGGGTTAGGTTCAAAGTTCCCGACTACAACAAAAAAGTTCCCGACTTCGCAAAGAAGGTTCCCGAGTCCAAGAAGGTACCCGAGTCCGACAAAATATACCTGAAGAAGACCGGAGAGCATATCGGCCGAACCGTTGTACAGATAACAATGAAGACGAGAACAATAGTCTGAATAACGCAGATAATACTAATTTTTTGAACACTTTAGTTTTTCTGTGTGTTTCGAACAAAAAATATATTTCATTCAAATTAATATCAGAAGTTATTTATTTTTTCTTACATAGTGTAATTAATGTTTTTGTTATTGATTTATTAGAATAAAAACTATTATAAGTTGCTTTTTTTAAAACTTTTGATAACATGTTTTTTACGATGTAAGTGAAGTTAGTCTTCGTTATTTTTCTGTATTTAATGTTTTTTGTTATTGATTTCTCTAAAGAAACAATAATAATTTTTTAAAAAACATTTTAATAAAATTATTTACGATGTAAGTGAGATAAGTCTTGGCTATTTTCCGTAAAATTCTGATTATTCGGACTATTGTCCTCATCTTTATTGTTATTTATACAACGTTTCTGCCGATGTACTCTCCATTGGATACATGGCTTAACGGATGTAAGGTTCGAGTAAATACAGTTTCAACTGACAATCATCTCTAAGTTGCAGTTTCAATCCTGGCAAAGGGCGATAATAACACAGAACACTGAACATAGCTTAACTCTTAATTATTACAACATAAATATATACTTACTAGAAGCATACGGAGACTCCCAAATAACACTATATATATATATATATAATATATATATATATATATTATTATATATTTGGGAGAATATGTGCTTAATTGAGTCGAACTTAATTTATGAAAGTTAATTCATTAATAATTAATTAGGCGGGATTTACCTATTTAAATGTAAGCTAAACAAATCGAGAAAAATAAATCTCTGTATGTACATTTCGCCTATAGGCCTCATCAGCAAGCTATAGATATTGGTGTGGAGGTAAGACGCTTGACTGTCAATTTACAGACAGGTTTCGAATCACACACGGGCGGTCTTCTATCTATACTCTGCTGATGAGGCCTAATAGGCCGAAATGTACATACAGAGATTGATTTTTTCTCGGTTTGTAGCCTTACATTTAAATAGGTAAATCCCGCCTAATTAATGAATTAACTTTCAAAATTAGGTTTGACTTCAATTAATCACATATTCTCCCAAATATTGTCGCTGAAAATAGCCATATCACAAACATTGTTACTTCTCACACACACACACACACACACACATATATATATATATATATATATATATATTATATATACTCTTAAGTAATCCCTCGAACTACAGTATGATTTTCATCAAACACCATTTTATCAGGTTTAATATAAACATTATGTTGGTAATCTTCAGATTGTTGCGAGAGAGAAAGAATAAGAAAAGTTAGGGTGCAACAGAAAGAAAGAAAGAAGAGAGAAAAGTGAAAATATATGTTTATTAAGAGCTATTTAAAAATAGTTCAATATGTAAAATTATAATAATCTTGATTTAGCACACACACACACACACCTCTCTCTCTCTCTCTCTCTCTCTCTCTCTCTCTCTCTCTCTCTCTCTCTCTCTCTCTCTCTTCTCTCTTCTTTTCTTTTCTTCTTTTGATCTTTTCATTGAAACTTATTAGCGTTATCGCTTCCACATGCCCCCCTCCGTCTATCTTCCTTTATTCTCTATCTTCCCTCCTTTCTTATATTTTTATGTCTAGCATAGCCCGTTTTTCCCCTCGTCTTTCTTTATAATGGAATGGTCCATTATTTAGTTAAAGTGACGACACTCATAAGAAATAAGAATTCGGTGGATAAGCAACACCAGATAATCTTTGGACGGTCTCATTTTCAACCACAGTGTGTTACAGGTGATATGGAACATGACTATTAATTGATGTACATTTCATCTTGGACGATTTGCACGGTGTATATTTTAACCAGAGGGTATTACAAATTGATAACGGTCGCACAATTAAGGAATAAGAGTATTAGTATATTGATGTGTTTGGCCCAGATTGTGTAAACGTAGATATGAGCTGACTGTGAAGGTGTGGGGGTAGGGCAAAATTAATGGACATAGCAAATGAAATCGACAAGCCGAGTTCAAATTAGGACTGAGTCTATTCGCATTCATTTAGTATTAATGTTTAATCTGAATTCTCTTTTTTCTTCCATCTCGTCCCCAACACCCACCCACTCCTTCTTCTTCTTCTTCTTCTTCTTCTTCTTCTTCTTCTTCTTCTTCTTCTTCTTCTTTCTGCTTTCTTCTTCTTCTTTCATTCTTCTTCTCTTCTTCTTCTTCTTCTTCTTCTCTCTTTGCATTCTTCTTCTTCTTCTCTCTTCTTCTTCTTCTTCTTCTGCTTTCTTCTTCTTCTTCTTCTTTTCTTCTTCTCTTCTTCTTTTATCTATCTATCTATCTATCTATCTATCTTCTTCTTCATCTATGTATATGTCTACCTTCTTTTCTTCTTCTTCTTCTTCTTCTTCTTTCATTCTTCTTCTTCTTCTCTTCTTCTTCTTCTTCTTCTTCTATCTATCTATCTATCTATCTACCTTCTTCTTCTCTATCTATCTATATCTACCATCTTCTTCTTCTTCTTCTTCTTCTTCTTCTTTCTCTTCTTCTTCTTCTTCTCTTCCTTCTTCTCTATCTATCTATCTATATCTATCTATCTACCCTTCTTCTTTCCTATCTATCTACTACCCTTCTTCTTTTCTTCTTCTTCTTCTTCTTCCTCCTCTTCTTCTTCTATCTATCTATCTATCTATCTACCCTTCTTCTTCTTCTTCTTCTTCTTCTTCTTCTTCAGTCGTTGCTCATCTTGCAATGACGTTCATTATCTTAACCCTTCATTATTTAATCGTAAACAACAACATTAGAGATTTGAATCGACAGTGCTTTCGGCAAGAACTTTCCCCTTTTTTATCTGGCTACCCTCATCCGTTTTAGATTTAAAATAAGCAACACCCTCGGGGTTGAAGGGTTAAAAAAATAACTTCAGCTTCGCAATGCGAACAAGGGGGTGGGGAGAAACAAGGGGGGTGGAGAAACGATTAAGAAAATAGTTTGTAACAATACTAATAATTCATCATTCAATAATATTCTTATATTTTTAGTAACTAACAATACATATAAATTAGTAACATTTTTGTTAATAATAATAATAATAATAATAATAATAATAATAATAATAATAATAATACAAAATATATAAAATAATAATACAAAAAAAAGAACTTGTCAACTGGTGGATTTTGCAGTTCCAGCAGATCACAGGGTGAAGCTAAAGGAAAATGAGAAAATGGACAAATATCTGGACCTTGCCAGAGAACTGAAAAAGTTATGGAACATGAAAGTGAAAGTGATACCAATTGTAGTTGGTGCACTTGGAACAGTCCCAAAAGGATTAGAAAAGGTTTTGGAAAGTTTGGAAATCAGAGGAAGGATTGAAACCATTCAGAACACTGCACTGCTGCAATCTGCCAGAATACTCAGAAGAGTCCTGGAGACCTGAGGAGACTTGCTGTCACTCTAGTGAAAGACCATCAGCTAACACTGATGTGAACACTCAAAAGGAGTAAATAATAATAATAATAATAATAATAATAATAATAATAATAATAATAACTAGTGTTCATTAACAAAAAAAAAATAGAACGTGTCAACTGATGGACTTTGCAGTCCCAGCAGATCCCAGGGTGAAGCTGAAGGAAAATGAAATAAATACCTGGACCTTGCCCAAGAATTGAAAAAGCTGTGGAATATGAGAGTGAAAGTGATACCAATTGTAGTTGGTGCACTTGGAACGGTCCCAATGAACTTGGAAAAAAGACTGGAGGATCTGGAAATCAGAGGAAGAATTTAGACCATCCAGACTACTGCACTGCTGAAATCGGCTATAATGCTCAGAAGAGTTCGGGAGACCTGAGCAGACTTGTTGTCACTCAGCCTCCTGTGAAATCCCATCAGCTAACGCTGGTGTGAAAAACTCATAATAATAATAATATAAGTCAAAAATCTAAATTTAGGAGTAAGTATTTCACATATATGTATATGCATGCGTGAAACACAATGTTACGACCAGGACTGTATGGGTGTATAATAACTATAGTCGAAGTAGTAGTAGAAAAAGTATTATTATTATTATTAGTAGTAGTAGTAGTATTTGTTTTTGTATTTTGCTGCTTGTGTGAAAGTATATCGATGAATAGTGATTGACTATCATTAGTAGAAGTTGTTCTGCTATTAGTAGAAACAGTAGTGCCAGTAGTACCAGTACGGGGTGTACTTGGTGTAAAGGTTTGTGTCGTAGGCAATGGTTGCTTGGTTGGATGGATTTACGGTATGTCAACCTCGGTGGGTCATTTTATGCCGAATATGTTTTTTAATTAATTCTTGATGGATAATCAATTAGTTTTAAACATTTTGCTATTGAACCTATAGACGGTATCCTAACAGGTACTACCACTACGGGTTAGAGTGAACCTGGGAGTAGTGGAGATGAAGGGGTGTTCCACATTCCCCAGACTTTCAGAGCTGGAAACACCATCAGCAAGAGTTTAACGTCATTTCCAGGACATGAAGACCACCCCCCAGCCACCACCTATTGATAAAAATGGAGGCGCGTGGTGTAATGGTTAGAGTCGTAGGAAATGCACTCGTCGACCCGAGTTCAATTCCTGGACGAAGCTGTTGGCATTTCACATAGAGCTAATACCCTTGAGAAAGGTATGAATCCAATTCTCCCTCCAGCTATAGGTAAATAGCAGGACAGACTGGACTTTTTAACCATGGCTAGGTAACCAGTCTAGGAGAAGGACAACTCTGAATTCAAACCTGTTGAACTCCGCTTAAGAAATTGACCTTGTGTCGCATCCTGCTTGTGCGGAGGGGTTGGTATATATATATATATATATATATATATATAGGTATATGTAAAAACAAATTTTTTTTGTGATGAAACAAAGAAAATACAGTGCTCAATCACAAATTGTAAGAGCTAATATTTATTTATTTTACTTAAAGTGACATTGAGTAAAGAACTTCAACAAACACCATGGGATCTTGCTCAACTGTCTGATGATTTCCCCTTAGCATGAAACCTGGGTCGCTGTTTATAATGAACATTGATCTGTGAAAACTTTGTAAAATATATATATATATATATATATATATATATATATATATATATATGATAAAAAAAGATCGAGGCTTTCCATAAGAGTTATAGGTCTACGTGACCAGCCGATTGATCGGAGGGGTCCTCTCCGTCCGTCCGTCTAGCCTAAGTGGAGTGTTGCATTCATATCCACCATATTATTCATATATTCCATCCTTATGAATTAGGGTTTGCCACCTACGGCCATCAGGTGGCTCAATTTGGAGGGAGGGTCTTACACCTGTGCAGAGGTGTACTCTAAAGCCTCAGCTGATAGGGTTGCGTTGGCAATGGACTAGGCAATAGGGCAGGTCGATTTGTCACTTTTTCAAAATATCAAATTGTCCATCTATGCAAAAGTTGTGTGTTAGTATACTGAATACTAATACCAAAAATTAGATCTTTTGGTTTTAGCTCAATGGGTAGAGTGTTCTGCTAGGAATCACACGGTTCTTTGTTCGATACCAGCCCTTGCCAACTCAGCGTATGAATAGCATAGGGATATGTGCCGTAAAGTGAGGAGCTGGCGGTAGGTGTGGCGCTCTACCTCAGATGCTAAAATAATCTCCTGGTCTAGCGCTAGTGAAAAGGGGATAGACTGGCTGATACCGACATTAGGCCGCCCCAACGACTTTACGTTATTTTACTTACTTGTACCATTGTTTGAGGAAATAGCATCAAAGATCGTCTGTTACAGCATATCAGAGGTGTCAGTGGTGATGGGGGGACACATTTTCAATTTGAATTCTATTTATATATTTAATAAGTTTCATTTTAATAAAATAAAATAACATTTCTGATTTAAATTTTGAAAACGGTAAATTTTCTAATCGATTTCTAGGCTAAATTTTGCGAAAACTAGGATTTTAAGCGCATTTTAGTTGACGATCTTTGATGCTATTTTCAGAACCGTTGCTTTTAGTGTGACTTGAAAGTACTAGAGAGAGAGAGAGAGAGAGAGAGAGAGAGAGAGAGAGAGAGAGAGAGAGAGAGAGAGAGAGATGGTTGGTTGTTCTGTTTTATCGCATATCAAGCTTTTTCTGGTTGTTTAATGCCGAATCAAGTTAGTTTGACAAACAAGGGATTCGGGTTGCTTACAGTACCTGCTACTCATACGCTGAGTTGGCGAGGGTCGGTATCGAACTTGTGGTTCCTAGTCCAACGCTCTACTGACTGAGCTAAATCGGCCGTTAAAAAAACATCCGTACTGTTTGAAAATAATCAACCAGTATTGTAATGAATGGCCAAAAGTAAAAATACTGAAAGAGTTGTCTAAGTTAACATGTAAAAGTGCTCAATACACCAAGTAGAGCAAAACTATCAAACCTAAAGAGACAGAAAGTACTTACCAAGGTTTCACCTTAAGAAACATCAAGATAATTCCGACTCTTAATGGTCCGTTGGCTGAAGCCGATGTGTTGTATACTCTCTTTCTTTACTTTCTTACTTCTATTCTTCTAGCGTCTCTTCAAGCGTCTGAACTTCGTCTTGGGGACTTCGTGTTTGGTCTTCCATTGGGGATTTCTCTTTATCAGAAGCTCTGTGTCATTGGTAGTTTTTAGATAATAACACAAGACTTCGATTTAACTTAGATCATATTTTATTCTGAAATCCCCACCAGACTACCTGCGCAGATTGAGTCGGCACCGTGCATAACACGACTTACCACCGTCGTGGTCTTGGCCGATCTGACTAAAACTCTCTCTAATCTAAACCGGAAGAGGGTCTTCTCCACCGATTCTCATGGTATCCAACGGAAGGATCAGGATGAAGTCAAGCCTTGTCATTCATTTCTTCAAGGCCGTGGGCTGCAACTTATAACAGCCATTTTGGTTTCTACACTACTGTACACAAGTATTAGGAATCTAATAATTATGTAACATTAAGTTTCAACTTCAAATGGTTATATTTTTTACTCCTTTAATAAATTAAAGGGTCGATGTAACTCAATCGGCAGAGCACTCGTCCCTAACCCTAACCCTAACCCTGCAAGTGCTGCTGTACGACTGCACCACCTGGACCCTAACGAAGCACCTAAAGAATAAACTAGACGGGAGCTGCACAAGAACCCTGCGTACGATCCTGAACAAGACGTGGAAACAACACCCCACGAGAAAACAGCTGTACGGCCATCTGCCCCATATCACAGAAACCATCCGAGTAAGACGGACAAGACACACAGGACACTGCTGGAGAAGCAAGGACGAACTCATAAGTGACGCCTTATTGTGGAAATTAGCACATGGGCATGCCAGTGTGGGCCGACCAGCGATGGCGTACATTGACCAGCTCTGTGCGGACACTGGATGCTGTGTAGAAGACTTCCCGAGAATGATAAGTGATAAGGACGGATGGAGAGAAATTGTAACATAAACACATCACCCCTGATGATGACACTTCGAAGTGCCGAAAGTACTTGGTATAAGAACTTTGGTGGACTAATCTACGGATTCCAACCAAATGCAAAAAGCTTGGGCAGAAAGCTTGAAAAGATCGTTAATAAAATTGTTAAACAGGAGACGTGCCTTTTGTTTAATTCTACATGGCTATATATATATATATATATATATATATATATATATATATATATAAGAATTTCACGCATGCGTGTGTGAGTGTGAGTAAAAGTAACCAACAGCATTTTGTCAGTGCGAGCCCGAAAAAATGTCTGCCTAGCAACGAGCGGTCGATATTACAAATCCCTCCTCTTGTTATTTACCAACTCTTACTACTTCCCCGGCTATTCCTTCTACTCTCACTATCACCCACCCCACATTCAACCTCTTCTTCTTCTTCTTCTTCTTCTTCTTCTTCTTCTTCTTCTTCTTCTTTGCCCCACCCTCCCCCTATCCCTCTTTGATGTGCTTTTCAGCAATCATTTTTGACTAATCGCTTTCTATTCCTACTTATTTATTTATTGAATTTAGAATAGATGCATCCGGTGGTGAGGCTACGGTTCCGAAGGTCTGGGAGATCTAGAGTAGGGTAGGTCGATTTTGGAACAGTTATGGCTCTGATGTGGAAAAAGTTGCAAATTAACACAAAAAATTTCAACACAAAATATTTCCTTAAAAACTTTGTCTCCGTTTGATTTCAGTCTTTTGAAATGTTATCACGGTTACAGCTTAATTGTGTTGGCATCCTATCTGTTTATAAACTCGTTTATTTAACCCATAGATGGGACCCTAACAGGTACTACCACTCCGGGTCAAAGTGGACTAGGGAGCAATAATGATGAAGGGGTGCTCCACACTCCCCAAACCTCCAGCCTGGAACTTCAGATAAAGTTTAACGTCATTCCCAGGACATGTAGACCCCCAGTCATCGCCTTCTAGCACCCATATGATGAAAAAGACTTGGGGTTTGCGATAAGGGGAGTAGGGTTGGGAAAATCATATAGATGCTAGGACTTGACTTGACCAGCCGATTGATCCGTCTAGCCCAAGAAAAGGCCAATGTGAAGTATTGCAAGTCATGGACTGCTCAGCCACCTGGATTCCATCCTTAAGCATCCCAGGTCGCCACCCACGATCAACAGGTGGCCCCATTGAGGCAGTTGGTGCATTTTAACGCCCCAGACGACATGGTTGGTCTAGATTTTGGTATCCATATTTATTTTACCAAAACACAACTTTCACTTTTTGAGAAGATTTGATATTTAAAAAGAAGCGAAAATTGAACCAACCCAAAGGTAGAGTCGTCTTTTCGTTGTCATTACTGCCAGAACCACTTTCACCCGTTTCACTTAGGGTTAATACCCTTGAGAAAGGCATGAATCCACTTATTCCCCTATAGTAGGGCATACTGGATTCTTAGAGGTACTATGAGGGCCATATCTATGTAGTTAATCCTCTCTCTCTCTCTCTCTCTCTCTCTCTCTCTCTCTCTCTCTCTCTCACTCTCTCTACGATCTTTGATGCCATTTCCTCAATAATTAATACAAATGCAAGATCTGATTTTGGTACGAGTACTTTATAGGCCAATACACAACTCACGATGTTTCATATAATTTGATATTTAAAAAAAGTTAAAATGAACCAACCCTAATATATATATATATATATATATATATATATTATTATTATTATTATTTATATTTTGCTTGAAGGCAATTATAAATGCATGTATCGCATAAAATTCGATAATTATAGAAAATAATCTTGACAAGTAAATCCCGCAAAGGATGGCTCGCTATGCAGAACACCGTACAGACTGTTTCGACTTTATTAAGTCTCTTCAGCGATGTATACTAACGACTCCCCTCCGACAGGAAACGAAACCGGGACTTCACAGGCATAGTCAGAGACCATATCCGTTCGGCCGCCGGTACATAGCGAACAATCCCTGCGAAATTAACCTTTGCGGGATTTACTTGTCAAGATTATTTTCTATAATTATCGAATTTAATGCGATACATGCATTTATAATTGCCTTCAAGCAAAATATAAATAATAATTTATTCAACAATGCTTCTATAAATACAAACATCCAAAAATCTCATATATATATTATATATATATATATATATAATATATATATATATAATGAATAGAGAATGAAAAAATGAGAAAAGTATTGGCATGAAAAGGTGCTCAATGCTAATAAAGCAGAGCAGGTTTATAATCAATGGTAATATTATGGATTTACACTCATAACTTGAAGTTTCATGATAGTCCAATCACAGAAACCAGTCGTAAAATGGTTGAGATTTTAAAAATTAAAAAAAGAAATTCATCTGAACACCGCGTGCATTAAAACCAAAACAAGTTTGTTTGATTATAATGTTTTTTAAACACAAATTTAACGTCATAACATTCCATCACGTGAACATGAACCACGTCACATAAACGTTAAACAAGCCACAGTTTTTTAAAAAAAACAATTTTTAGCTTTACATTTCCCATCGCTAAAAAATTACTTGTTTTTAAAGTCTTAACCATTTCACGACTGGTTTTTAAACTTTCAACCATTGAACTCATCTGATGATTGGATTACCATGAAATTTCAAATTATGAGTGTAAACCCATAATATTACCATTGATTATATATATATATTATATATATATATATATATATATATATATATATATAAGTAATTGGTAATTAGCTTGAATCATTGTTAAGTATGTTATAATATATTAGTAATTTGAAGGCAAATACAATGCGTATGAAAAATACAAACAAAAAGATGTTATTTTTGTCTTATCGATTTCGAAGACAAAAATAACATCTTTTTGTTTTTATTTTCGGAACACTTGTTTTTTCAAATTTTCTTTATATTGTCGGATTTAATTTCCATATTTACTCCCATTTTGTCCTTTTGAAAAACAAATTCCTGAAAACAACATCGGAACAATGGATGACTCCAGATAGATCCGTAAATACAAAAGCCTACTGATCTCTGCCCCCATCATTTTCTTCACCCCAAGAGACATCCTGATGAAGGTTCAATGTAACCGAAATGTTTTTAAACATCGATTATTAAATTCATCCCATTTTCGGAACACTTGTTTTTTCAAACTTTTATATATATATATATATATATATATATATTATATATATTATATATATAATATATATATATATATAAATGTGAGGTATCCAAAACTTTAGTAAGGGATGATTCTATATGTGATATATAAGACACACTGTATCATTATAGCATGATCCAGTATGTACAAATACAGTGAATCTTTAAATCACTAAAGAGAGTTCAATGTATAATAATCTTTTTAGATTATATACAGAGCAATATTTATCTTTGAAAGGAAGGAAAAACTCAACACCGTTATTCCATAATGAATTTATTTCGAAATGTCGAAATAAATTTATCATGGAATAACGGTGTTGAGTTTTTCTTTCCTTTCAAAGATATATATATATATATATATATATATATATATATACTCGTCGATTCGAGTTCAATTCCTAGACGAAGATGTTGGCATTTCACATAGTGCTAATACCCTTTGGAGAGGTATGAATCCATATATTCTCCCTCCAGCTATGGGTTAAATAGTAGGGCAGACTGGGCCCTTCAGCCTTGGGTAGGTAACCAGTCTAGGAGAGGGATAACTCTGAATTCAAAATCCCTGAGGTCGGTCGATGATTGGGTTTGTGGTAACCCTTGATGCACCAATTCTTTCTTATCGACTGTGCCAAAAAGTGTGGATGGTCGAACACAAGCCTTCACCACTATAAACAAATTAATGTGTGGGTGTTCATTATGAGTGTGAACCCTCATGCGTCGAAAAATCGACGAGAGAGTCCATAATATATATATATATATATATATATATATATATATATTATATATATATGTATGTATATAAAATCATCTGGGGGCGAAACAATATAATTTCCAAAGGAAAATAGAAAACTCTGACTCATGTAGAGGGAAGACACACTTGCGATGAAACGTCGAGAAAGTTGATTCAACTCGCAAGTGATGGATAGTGAAATGCCACAAAGGCATCAACAATTTTGACAAAATCCATTTTCATCTTCTCAGAGAATTGGAAAATCACGATTAGTCAAGTCGGCTACTTCACCTACCCACCCCTCTGGCAGGAATTATACGCGGACTTGGATGCGAATCCATGCTTGGGTGGAAATCTCAACCCTCCTGATATATATATATATATATATATATATTATATATAGATAGATAGATAGATAGATAGATAGATAGATATAAGAATTGGCGGCAAAATGGAACAATAAACACATACGTATGCGCCCACATTGTGTGACGAACAGTGGCATATTATATTTATACGTACGGGAGACTTCATTATGTTAGTGAATTGAGAATGTACCTGTTAGCAAGTTTAGCTCAGTCGGTAGAGCGTCCGATTGAAACCAATATATATATATATATATATATATATATATATGAGAAGAAAATATTTTTAAAATATAACAAACACAGGATGTTATGACCAGGGGAAACAATTTTATGTGTCAATACTTAAGCATTTCGGCATATTGTACCATCTTAATGTTTATGTGAGGGACAAAATTAAGGTCTTTATTCCCATATATATATATATATATATATATATATATATATTATATATTATAATATATATATATGTGTGTGTGTGTGTGTGTGTGTGTGTGTGTGCGTGAGAGGTATCCAAAACTTGGTAGTAAGGGATGATTTTATATGTGATATCTAAGACACACTGTATTATTATTTTATAATCCAGTATGTACAAATACAGTGAATCTTTAAATCACTACAGAGAGCTCAATGTATAATAATCTTTTTAGATTATATACAGAGAAATAGTTATCTTTGAAAGGAAGGAAAAACTCAACACCGTTATTCCATAATAAATCTATTTCGACCAAAAAAGACCCCAATTTTGGTCGAAATAAATTTATTATGGAATAACGGTGTTGAGTTTTTCCTTCCTTTCAAAGATAAATAAATATATATATATATTTATATATATATATATATATATATATATATATATATAATATATATAAGGAGGGTAGAGATGACTGGTGTGACTGATTTTAATGATAAAGTACTGTTGCTCCAAATGTTTTCAGTCAGAATCTTGCCCTGATGAGCTAATAAGCAAAACTTTAGTTGGTAGTTTATGATTCATTACTATTGTAAGATTCAACACTTTTAAGTCCATAGTACTTTTACGGCCATTTTAGGGACCGACTAGGGCCAAGAAGGCTGCATGTCCGATTCACGTCGAGGTATCACCAGTTGTAAGATTCAAAGTAAATTAATGAACATACAATTCCGACACATTGTGAGACAAAACATTTAATATATATAACAGAACATGGAAACGATAAGATACATAATGTACAGGAGAATAGAACATGTAAATACTTATACAATATTTAGGTATAAACAAGATACCCAAATGTACCTAACATATAAATGTTACAGACATGGAACTAAATGATAGTCCATGCTGTATAAAGGACTTACAGTAATGTAAGAGGGGGGGCAAAAGCCCCACCGAGAAGGGGGGTAGATAGACTCTAGTCCATAGCAGTTCTTGAGAAGATCCAGCTAAAAAGAGGAAGACCAGTTCCAATGAACGCGCTTAAAATACCAGAGGTCCCCTAGTGGGAACAAACGGCAAAGCAGCGAGAAGATAACTCTTCCAGGCAAAGGGAAGATAATCACCCTACACTATTATCATTAATATTTCGCTCTACTTTTTACATTATAGCTTAGACGGTATATATATATATATATATATATATATATATATATATTTCTTTTGGCCAAACACTGTCGTGTTAACTGATTATTTTCTGTCATCCCCTCAGAATTACAGGGGATTGACAATAATCTTATGCAACCGCATAGATTATGTAACATCACCTCTAAGCACCAAGTGAATAAACCAAATTGTAGATACTTGAATAGTGCCAGTTTCTCTTTATCATGCGTGCAAGACTCACATCTTGAAAAATATCATCTTAACTTGGTCTGGTCTAGCGTCTGGTGTTAACTTGGGGATTCCGGTCAGGTCTTCTATGGGGATTTCTCGTTATCAGAAGCCCTGTGTCATTGTTAGTTTTTAGATAATAAACACAAGACTTCGATTTACTTTTGATCTTATTTTATTGTTAATCCCCAAACCAGACGTCTGCGCAGATCCTTACATCCTACGAGCTCAGCTCCTACTTGCTAACTTCCCGGCTTCTAACTTCTAACTGACTGAGTTACTTCTATCCTTAAACCGGAAGACAGGGTCTTCTATGCCTTCCGGTTCTCACGATTTATCCCCGGGGGGCAAGGTGAGAGTGAGGTCAAGTGCCGTCACTCACTCTCAGGGCCATCGGCTGCACTGATCGCCATTATGTTTATACACTACCTTATATAAGTATTAGGGATCCAATAATTATGTAACACGACTCCCTTGGTCTTTCCTTTTTAAAAATTTTTCCCAGGCAGTTATTTGTAGTATAGTTTTACTTGCAAATTATTTCCAAGGGTTTCTTTTCCTTACCGCAATTGCTGCCAATAAAATATATGCATATTCTTTCAACGGAAATAATTGTATTATTCACTTCCGTAATTGTCTTTAATTAGTTAATTTCTTAATTAATTCCTTACAATTAACCCTGATGATCCTTTTTTGGTGAAACTTTAGTAGGTTATCTCTCTATACCTTTTTACTAAATCTGCTCTACTCACGTATTGGGCACTGCATATTCTTTATAACCCTGATTTATTCGGATAATATTTGTACCGACCGTCGATGTTACGATTAAGGCGATATTCTATTGCCCTCTAAGTCATCTTGTTTGTCACACACACACACACACACCACACACACACACACACACACACACACACATATATATATATATATAATATATAATATATATATATATATAAAAGACGGTTTAGCTCAGTCGGTAGAGCGTTTGGCTAGGAATCATAAGGTTTCTGGTTCGATACCTGCCCTCGCCAACTCTGCGTAGGAGTAGCATAGGGATCTGTGCGGTAAAGTGAGGAGCTGATGTTATGTGTGGCGCTACAATTCAGACGCTAAAAATAATATCCTTGGTATAACGCTTGTGAAAAGCAGATAGACTCCCTCGCCATTTGGCTGATACCGAAATTAGGCCACCCCGACGACATTATATATATATATATATATATATATATATATATATATATATATTGGTTTGGAGGTCATACCTAATTTTGAAAATTAATTAATTAGTAATTAATGAATTGAGGCGGGCATATATGTTCAAATGTAAGGCGAAAATGTCAATCCCTGAATGTACATTTCGACCTATCAGGTCTCATCAGCAATAGGTCGAAATGTACATTCAGGGATTGACATTTTCTCGAATCGTTTAGCCTTACATTTGAACATATATGCCCGCCTAAATTCATTAATTATTAACTAATTAATTTTCAAAATTAGGTATGACTTCAATTAAGCACATATCCTCCAAAAAGTCATATAAAATAAACACATTTGTTTGTTTACTTAACTTCATATATATATATATATATATATATATATATATATATATATATGTGTGTGTGTGTGTGTGTTTTCATGCATCATGACGACATGACCCAGAGTTTTATAGGATCTCTCTCTCTCTCTCTCTCTCTCTCTCTCTCTTTCTTTCGCTTTTTCTCTCTATCTTTTACTCTTTTTCTCTCACTTTGTCCCTCTCTCTTTGTCTATCTATCTATCTATCTATCTATCTACCTCTTTGCCTCTCTCTTTCTCTCTATCTGTATTTTTCTCTATCCCTCACTTTCTCTCTCACTCTCTCTCTCTCTCTATCTCTCTACCTCTCAATCTCTCTGTTTTTCTTTCGCTCTATATATCTTTCTCTCTCTATTCCCTCTGTATCTCACTTTCATTTCTCTCTCTCTCTCTCTCTCTCTCTCTCTCTCTCTCTCTCTCTCTCTCTCTCTCTCTCCCTCTCATCTCCCGAGCTTTTCCAGGATTCTGCTCTATGATAACCTTGGCACAGCATCACCGACCCTCGTTCCTTTTTAGGGGGTCCAAACTATTTCCGCTGACCAATCCGTTCGAAATCACCGACTGTGCTCGTTACGCGGTGGCGGACAACCTCCTTCCTCGCAAATTCGGGAAACGGAGCCCCGCCGGCGCAGCTTGTCAAACACATTAATTACTCTCCAATACTGGATGCCCCACTGGCCAGCTCGCACTACCATATTAGGGAACAGGATATGCTCCTTCTGTGCCTTTTGGGGAGGCACTTTTTCCTGGCTCACTAAATAAATACACATATCCTAAAACAAGAATAAGAAACCATTACATCCAGCTATTTAATAAAATATAGCTCCACCCTCTCCTAAATAACGGCGGCTGGTTGGCATGACATCGAGACTATGAGTTTCTTTAGATTTTTTTGTCTGCATTCAATACCACCTAGAGATAACAGCCAAGGATCATTATTATTATTAGTGACTTGAAACCATTTACTTGTCGTTAGATAGGAATAATTGAAAACATATAACTGTGTGCAAATTATTTGTATTAGATAGGAATACTTGAAACCATATAACTGTGTGTAAATTATTTGTAATTAGATAAGAATACTTGAAACCATATAACTGTGTGCAATTTATTTGTATTAGATAGGAATACTTGAAACCATATAAATGTGTGTAAATTATTTGTAATTAGATAAGAATACTTGAAACCATATAACTGTGTGCAATTTATTTGTATTAGATAGGAATACTTGAGACCATATAAATGTGTGTAAATTATTTGTATTAGATAGGAATACTTGAAACCATATAACTGTGTGCAATTTATTTGTATTAGATAGGAATACTTGAAACCATATAAATGTGTGTAAATTATTTGTAATTAGATAAGAATACTTGAAACCATATAACTGTGTGCAATTTATTTGTATTAGATAAGAATACTTGAAACCATATAAATGTGTGTAAATTATTTGTAATTAGATAAGAATACTTGAAACCATATAACTGTGTGCAATTTATTTGTATTAGATAGGAATACTTGAAACCATATAAATGTGTGTAAATTATTTGTAATTAGATAAGAATACTTGAAACCATATACCTGTGTGCAAATTATTTGTATTAGATAGGAATACTTGAAAACATATAACTGTGTGCAAATTATTTGTATTAGATAAGAATACTTGAAACCATATAACTGTGTGAAAATTATTTGTTAGATAAGAAATTATATAACTGTGTGCAAAATTTTGTATTAGTAGGAATACTGGAAAACATATAACTGTGTGCAATTTATTTGTATTAGATAGGAATACTTGAAACCATATAACTGTGTGCAAATTATTTGTATTAGATAAGAATACTTGAGACCATATAACTGTGTGCAATTTATTTGTATTAGATAGGAATACTTGAAACCATATAACTTTGTGTGAATTATTTGTATTAGATAAGAATACTTGAAACCATATAACTGTGTGCAAATTATTTGTATTAGATAAGAATACTTGAAACCATAACAGTACATAGACAAATGATTATATATATGTGTTTGTGTGTGTGAGTGTGTGTGTGTGTGTTTGTGTGTGTGTGTGTGTGTGTGTGTGTGTGTGTGAGTGTGTATGCGATTGTGTGTGTGAGTGTTTGTATTTGGGCAGCATTCTTTCATTTATACATGTAGAATTAAACAAAAGACACATCTCCTGTTTAACAATTTTATTAATGATCTATTCAAGCTTTCTGGCTAACATTCTTACATTTGAATAGAATCCGTAGATTAGTCTACCAACGTTCATATCCCAAGTACTTTCGACACTTTGAAGGGCCATCATCAAGGGTTATGCGTTTATGTTCTTTTTTTTTTTTCAAGTTAGTAGTAGTGAGAGTAACTAGGAGGGAAACTTGTAGGAATTATATTAAGGGGTGTGGAGGTTGGAAGGAGAAGAATTGATAGGACAAGTGTTATAGACATTTTAGAATGTGTGTACTGCATTGAAAATTAATTTTGTTTAAGGATGGTTTGTATTGTTTGATGTATAAAGCTTCTAGTATTTGGAGTTTTTTGTTATTTTTTTCTTTGTGCAGAATGTGTGTATTTTCCGTTAGAATATTTCGGTAATTAGAGTGGGGGCATGAATGCAATTTTAGGTGTTGTGAAATGGGGGTATTGTCTGTCATATGAAGAGTCATCCTTAAATAAGATTAATTTTCTTGTCGGACTTGGGAACCTTCTCAAACTCGGAAACCTTCCTGTCGTAATCGGGAGCCATCACGGAACTTTGAACCCAACCCTTTATTCAATCCGAAACGGCCGAAATGTTGTACAGATAACAATAAAGATGAGGACATTTTTCCTCCACTTATCGCCCACGGATGCCACTGTTGAAAAGTTCGTTCTTTATTCGGTTAACTTAATTCGATTCAATTAAAATTTGAAGGGTCAACCGTTTCCATTTTTGTGAGGCTTGACATTTTTCAATTTCTTAAGATCATAAAGCAAAGTTTTTCAAAAGCCGTCAAAGCGAGAGAGAGAGAGAGAGAGAGAGAGAGAGAGAGAGAGAGAGAGAGAGAGAGAGAGAGAGAGAGTGTGTGTGTGTGAACGGTGGTAATCTGAAAAGCTGTCACAAGTTAGAGAGAGGGCGTGTGTGTGTATGTGTGGGAGAGACAGAGAGACAGAGATGTGGAGATATGAAAAGCCATCACAAATATAGCGAGCGAGCGAGTGAGTGTGTGTGTGTGTGTGTGTTTGTGTGTGTGTGAGAGAGAGGGGGGGTGAGCGACAGAGAGACAGGGACGTGAGGATCTTAAAAGCTGTAAGAAAGGTAAAGTATGTGTGGTGTGTGTGTGACACAGAGAGAGGACAGAACAGACAGACAGACAGAGAGAGAGACACAGTAGTGATGCATCTCTCT
>CM042181.1:42175395-42180395 GCA_023376005.1 Doryteuthis pealeii | reverse complement strand
TACCAAATTAAACTCGTTAAAAAATGTTTTTTCAGCTTGTATCATGCCAAATTTTTAGGTTAAATCGAACTTAACGGACCTAAATTCCGCCGTTTTATGTTACCATAACCGTTATAGAAATTTTGACAAACAATTGACCTTTCACTGACCCTAGCTACTGAGTTCTCATTGGCTAAAGGCAAAGCGTTTTAAGGGAACTGAGTTTGTTAGAATTTGGCCGTTAGTCGAAGGGCTCGACGTGATGGTCGTCTGTTTCTCAGAAAGTCATCTTCTCACTGCGCGGTTGAACACTTTAGGGCTTCTGAGAAAAAGACTTGTGTTCATTATCAAAAAACACAAAAGAATGAGCACAGACCAAAACATGTAAGAAAGGACGGGTTAAATCGAACTTAACGGACCTAAATTCCACCATCGTATCTCACCCCACCGAAAGAAAAAAATACCAAAAATCAGGGAATTAACCGAATTTAATGAAATTTTCAGTGTTGATATATTAATGAATAAAATATATAATGCACCAGTTATTTTATTTAAAATCTGTTACATTTTTTTCAGGTCAGTTATCTTTGAACCACATATCTTTGAGAATCTATGTTACGCCTTAAAGATACGTAGTTCAAAGTTAACTGACCTGGCTGGTTGCAAGTGTGTACTCTACTGCATTACTATAGATATGCTAGATGGAGCTACCATTGAAACTTGCCCCCCTTCTCTCTCTCTCTCTCTCTCTCTCTCTCTCTCTCTCTCTCTCTCTCTCTCTCCTCTCTCTCTCTCTCTCGAACATTCTACACAGAAAGTATAGAAAGAAAGAAAGAAAGAAAGAACGGGAAGGATAAAGAGAGGGGTTAAGCATGCGGAAGTGATAACGCTACTCTGTTTAAATATGACATTTACTCAGTATATAACGTTTTCCTTCTATCTCCCCTTCTCTCTCTCTCTTCTCTCTCTTCTTTCTCTCTCTCTCTCTCTCTCTCTCTCTCTCTCCTCTCTCTTACTGCGGCTCTATCTCTCTCTCTCACTCTCACTGCGGGTATCTATCTCTCTCTCTCTCCTCTCACTCTCACTGCAGTCTCTATCTCTCTTTCTCCCTTTCTCTCTCTCTCCCCTCTCTCTCTCTCTCTCTATCTCTCTCTCTCTCTCTCACTGCGATATCTCACTATCTCTCATTCTCTCTCTTCTATCTATTTCACTTTTCTCTCTTTCTTTCTTTTCCCTTTCTTTCTTTTTCCTTAGATCTCTCCACTCCCCCTTCTTCTTCTTTCTTCCTCTTTCTTTCTTTCTTCCTTTTCTTTTCTTTCTTTCTAATTGTCTATTATATTATGAGAAGAATATCGAAAAAGATAGACACAGCGTCTTTCCAATGACTCATCACGGTTCGGTTCGACACAGAATCCATAACGGGGGGGGGGGCACTCTCTACATTGGCGGAATACAGCAGTGCCTTGCCGCCCCCCCCCTTTCTCTTGTTGTAATATCGAATGACAAAACGGTTTGGAGAGGAGCCAGTTACCAGTCAGAATCGAAAACAGGATAAAACCATGACTGATCGAAAACCGTGACAGACACACACACACACACACACACACACACATACACATACATACACACACACACATACATACACACACACACACATACAAACACATATGTGTATGCACACATATACATTTGGAAGAACTTGCAAATCGTCGTCAAAATTAATACGGAAAATGTTGATGATGCAACAAACAAAATTTTGAAATTAAAATTAATTTTAAAAATCCGATTCAAAATACTTGCCTTTTTTTTTTTTTTTTTGGTAAGTCAGGTTGATAATTGTTTTATGTCATTTATTTAACGAATCTTGAAATATTTTCTAAACTAAAATATTTTTGTGCAGTTTAGAAAATATTTCAAGATTCGTTAAATAAAATGAAATAAAACAAACAATTACTAACATGACTTACCAAAAAAAAAAAAATTAAAAAAAAAAATCGGAAAATAAATAAATAAATAAAAAGTAAATAAATAAATAAAAGAGATTATTTTTTTATTTAAAAAGAAAAATTCGTGAGATTTTTTTTTTCTTCATTTTTTTTCATTTTTTAATCGGATTTATAAAATTAATTCTAATTTCAAAATTTCGTTTGATGTGTTGAAAATTGTCGTCAAAATTTGCCGTTTTAATTTTGATGACGATTTTGCAAGTTAGCCATATATTTATGTGTATATAAATGGATTAAAGGGGCAGGGCTGGGTTTATTGCTCAGCGCCTGAGGTGGCCCTCTTGAGGGGAATGCCGAAGGAATCGACGCAATTTTTTTCCTTTCCCACCCATGAGCTTCGGCTTGTGGGCGGGCCCAAGTTAAAACGAGGCCTTGTGCCCAACCCATACAAGTGGGGTATGAGGCAAATACCTGTGTACATAAATGGATATACACACAACTCCTAAAAAAACTCAAAGAAGTTTTGTTTTCACGGAAGAGATGGACTCGCTACTTCTGACACAGTTCTCTACCCGGATTATAGGGGCCTGTCAAACCCTCAAAAAATTTTAATAAGTTTAATATTTTTTTAATAATGATCTCTTTAAAAGAAATCTCACTAAAAACAATTTCTTCAAACAAGAAATCTTCTCCTGACGATGACCTAAGGTCGAAACTAGTTGAGAATAAATAATATATAGGAAATATTCATGTCTGTCTTATCACTTTTTGTTCATAATATATACACATATTATATATACTATATATATATATATATATATATTGTCATCTGAATATATATATATATGTTGTGTGCGTGTGTGTGTGTGTGTGTGTGTGTGTGTGTGAAATGAAACTGGAAGTGAATCCGACGGTGTGTTGAAAAATAAATAAAGGAAAGAAAGTATAGAATGGATAACATACGATATTTTAATCAATTTTACTTACACGTGTTTCGGTCAGGAGTTTATCATTTCAAATAAGGATTTACTCTGATGAAGGTGGAATTTTCTTTGTATGCGGAACATTTCTACATTTTTTTCTATTATTATTATTTCATTTCATTTGGTTATTTAAAAATAATGATAGTTTGAATAATGTACACATGGATAAACTCCTGACCGAAACACGTGTAAGTAAAATTGATTAAAATATCCTATTTTATCCATTCTATATTTTCTTTCCTTTATTCCTTTTTTCAACATACCGTCGGATTCACTTCCAGTTTCATTTTACACACACACACACACACACACACACACCACATATATATATATATATATATAATATAATATTGGTAACAATATACTAAACATCTTTAATAACTAACACACTAATCTTAGTAACCCTCTAAAAAATAATAGACTCTTCTGATTTGAAAATGCAATACATAAAAGAACGAGAAACAAAAACTAACACACTACAACCTACAGTCCCCCGTTGACGACCGACGAAACGATTGAAAGTATAGGACAGTTCCTATACCAGCTGGATCCCGATCGAAGAAAAATAACTAGACGACTAGAAAAACTTCAGATAAATATCATGAAAGATGAATATCCCGTGTTTCCTTGACAGTACTTGCCTATACTAACACAGACACACACACACACACACACACACACACACACACATATATATATATATTTTATATATACATATATACATATATACATAGTCATCCACAGACACCACGTTTCGACGTATCACGTCTCTTCAGTGTGGCTAACATTAGCCAGCCGGGATAGGAACCCGATCGATTCATCATCAGTCAGGATCCTTAAGCATTTGGCTATCATCACCACCTACATACTAGGACGAGAATTTTAACTAATATATATATATATATGTGTGTGTGTGTGTGTGTGTAAAGGTCACCAGAGAGTGCTCCATCCGTTTTATAGTAGAGCATTGTTTGTAAATATATATATATATATATGGAGGTGCGTGGCGTAATGTTTACAGCGGTGGGAAACGGATTTGTTGACCCAGGTTCAAATCCTCCACAAGGCTGTTTGCATTTTTTCTTTCTTTCTTTATCTCTTTTCTTTTTTCTTTCTTTCTCTCTTTTCTTTCTTTCTTTTTTTCTTTTCTTTCTTTCTTTTCTTCTTCTTTTTTTTCTTTCTTTCTTCTTTTCTTTCTTTTTTCTTTCTTTCTTTCTTTCTTTTCTCTTTTCTTTCTTTCTTTTTTTTCTTTTTCTTCCTTTCTCTTTCTTTCTTCTGTTTTCTTTCTTTCTTTCTTTCTTTTCTTTCTTCTTCTTCCCTTTCTTTCCTTTCTTTCTATTTTTCTTTCTTACCTTCTTTCTTTTCTTTCTTTCTTTCTTTCTTTCTTTTTTTTCTTTTTTCTTTCTTTCTTTCTTTCTTTCTTTCTTTTCTTCTTTCTTCTCTCTTCTTTATCTTCTTTCTCTTTTTTTTTTTCTCTCTTTCCTTTCTCTTTTCTTTCTTTCCTTTTCTTTCTTTCTCTCTTTATTTCTCTTTCTTCTCTTTTTTCTTTCTTCTCTCTTTCTTTCTCTCTTTCTTTCTTTATCTTTTTCTTTTTCTTTCTTATTTCTTTTCTTTCTTTCTTTTTTGAACAAAATGATAAAAAAAAAACATTCTCTCTATTTGACCTCATCAGCGATAAAATTTTTAACAAAAACGACATCGAAAATTCTATCTGAATATCGTAACCCATTAATATGAATGTGAACAGTAAAACAGAAATGTACTCTTTTAACCTGACGGCCAATCATTCTAAACAGCGTACAGGGAGCAACGGGTCCAATTGCGTATGAACATTTCAACAGGGACGTAGAAACGAAAGACTCATTGACACCATGGACTCTTTTAACCTAGCCAATCATTAAAAAAAAGAAGAGATAAAACATTTTTAAAATAATAAGCGGAAGATGGTACTCATCCTGTTACGCTGACTACGTAGACCACTATGGCTCTCTCTCTCTTCCCTCTTTCCTCTCTCTTGATCGCTCGCTTTCTCTCTCCCTCTCTCTCTCTCCTCTCTCTCTCTCTCCTCCGTCTCTCTTGCTCTCTCTAACTC
>CM042181.1:42137895-42170395 GCA_023376005.1 Doryteuthis pealeii | reverse complement strand
CTAACCAACAAAGGCGGCGCCTAATGAACACATGCATATAAAATTCAAAAATTATATTTACATGATAACATAAATTGGCTGTATAAATATCACAATCACAAATATTAATATCTAACATCTAATACATATATAAATATATATATATATATATATATATATACACATATATATACATACATCTATATATATATATATATATATATATATATATATATATATATATATATATATAAATCAAGGAAAGATTTACAAGAACAACTATCAGTTACTAATATATGCGTGATATAAAATTACCAAAAAACAAAATAAAAACAAAACTCACGCACACACAGACACACACACACAGACACAGACACACACACCACACACACACACACACATATATATATATATATATATATATATATATATATATGTATGATTAGCATTTAGGATCGCTCTCATAATAGCCTGTGATTCATAATCCATAAAATATAAATTACTTACCTGTAGTAAATGAATAAGTAATTGTACTCCTTTATTAATCTTACCTAAGTCTGGCACAATGCCAACAGGAAGCGAGGAGCGCTTACTGAGAATCGAACTCAATAAAAGTGGTCTGCTACTCTAGCGGTATAACCATTGAATCATGGGAGGAGCCGTATTTAAAAAAAATACTAACTGTATTTATTTCTTGCAAATATGCAGTTTGGTATTTGCATAAATTACATAATTTTGCATAAATTTGCTTAAATTGCATAAATTTGCATATATTATATAAATGTCAAGCAACTAAGGAAAAAATTGTCATGTTTTAATTCTTTTAAACACCCCCCATATTATATAATATATGTAATATATATATATATATATTATATATATATATATATATATATATATATATATATATATATATATATATATATATATATATATATATATATATATATATATATATATATTTAAAAGTATTTATTAAATAAGCAAAAAACTAACTCATATAAAGTAGAATTAAATGATCAACTTTCTTCTTTTTGTTTTCTTACTGTTGTTGCTACCCGTCAAATATATCCAGCCCTTATTTAAATACCGACATTTAAAACGGGCACCGCTTTGAAAAATATATGGAAATGAAACTATTTTTCAAAACGACATAGGTTCCCTTGTTACGAAGTATGGGAAATCTCCGGGACATTCATGAAAGACTAGAATATAGTCTGAATCGACTCCGGTGGGAGGCGGGCTTCTAAAAAATCACCAGCAGCTCCCTCTGACTGACGGGCAGGCGCCACGCGAGTATTCCACCCATCCCAGCAGGCAATTATAAAAAAAATGTAAAAATCTGTGATACTTGTAAAATATATTAGCATTTTATTTAGAAAGGGAAAAAAGCAGACAAAAACAACCACAATAAAATTGAAAAAAAAAAACAAAGAGAAGAAAATCCAATTTACGGAACCGGTCCTCTAAGAAAAATTTCCTAGAAGGAAAAAACAAATTCTGGGGTAGCCAATGATTGCACAGTGTTTTGTTGTTTTTTTGTTTTGTTTGCAAAGCAACAAAACTTGTACTCTATGACCTCTTTATTTCAAAAACTAAGTCCCCAACGGTAACCAACACGCGTGGAGAGAAATAGCTCACAGGAGAGACGCTATTTTGCCACCGTCTCCTTCGCTCACTGAGCTAACTCTGAATCCGTCACTCGTTCTCATTACTAGAACAGCTAAAATGTCAGACAAAAGGTTACTATCTGTCTATCATTTTACTAGGTATTTTCCATGTCTCTTCTTCTAAATAATTACATACATAATTAATAAGCAAACTACTAATTATGTAACGGGAACTTCAACAAGATATGTTGCATTGTCTGACCTAGTTCGTTGATTCTAAGGCACGTCAACTCTTGTTGGGTAATTCTACGCCGAAATCTGTTGAAATTATGGTCTTTATTACCCAACCCCTCCACACGAGTAGGATGCGACACATGGTTGATTCTTTTACACCAGACAGCAAGTAATAAAACAGGAATAACAAAAAATAAACAAAAACAAAAAAACAAAAGATATCAGGTACACAGAGGCTCACTCACCTGTACACAAAATTAATGGACATCCATATTATATATATATATATATATATATATATATATATATATGCGCTAACCAGAGACACCTCCGTGGCAACATTTACCACTGCAAAATAAACATCAACAGGTGAGGGTATATCTAGCGAAAAATATCGCTAAAAAAACACCCCCGATTCTGTATTGCGAAACTCAGATACTGAATTCTGTAAAATAAAATATATTCTCTCATAAATCGGCGCTAAACAATCTTTAAAATATTGGCATAGCCAAGTGAATACATTTTACACCACATATATTGATAAAAAAGACTATGGCTACCATACAAATATGGCCGTTATTATACAAAGATGGCGCCAAAGATACAAACATAAATTCTTTAGCTCCTAATTCTTTCATATATATATATATATATAACATTCAATAGACATGGAAGAATGGGACAATTTAAAAGCACAACTGACTGCAATTTTTGATGTTGTGCAATCTAAAAACAAACTCCAATCCTATCACCATCAAGGCATATTCCTAAAAAGATAACTCGTTGGCGAACTATATATATATATATATATATATATATATATATATATATAAACTGATGAGGAAGTACGGAAAGTACGCGAAGTCAGCGGTCAAGGTTCGATTCCGAAGAATCTCCATATCGAAATATACCAGGTCAGTAGGTCATCCCCTTCTGACACCTATTTTGGCGGGACATTATATTTTCAATGTAGAATATATTTGTATATATGTGATCATGTTAAATACACAATATTCAGGAAGAATATATATATATATATATTATATATATATATATATATATATATATATATATATATTATATATTTAAATGTAAATAAATAATATATAACTTGAATAATTATAGCAAATAATTTAACACTGAATAAAAAAAAGAACAATGAAATGTTATACAGTGATTATGAATATTATACAATGGTTATTTCAGATTTAAAAAACTTAACGGGATCCATTTTTGTTGGTATTCCCATATATCCCAAATACAAACAGAGAAATATTGGTCAGGACCGGGAATTCTTTGCTAAATAGAACTCAGTTTGACAAAAGGCTAGAAGTATAAAATCTCTAATGATGGTCAGCTTCACTAGCACCCAACCATTACCAGGCGTCCATTTTAAATATTTTAGAAGCTCTATAAAAAAAAACCAAAAAAAACAATATCCGTTCAATTACAGAAATAATTAACAACGGACGAATTAATGTTGTCTGAAGGTCCTCCGTAATGTGTGACTTGAAATAAAGACAATGTGTGAATCGGGAGGATAAATGTTACTAGATATACAGAAATACGAACTGCATATGTACTAACAAGCATCCACTATCAAGCCTTCACTATCAAGCCTACACCATGAAAGCAAAGGAAACTTAGGAAAAAAATATTTCCAATAAAGACAATGTGTGGATCAAGAGGATAAATGTTATTAGATATCCAGAAATACGAACTGCATATGTACTAACAAGAATCCGCTATCAAGCCAACAGTATCAAGCCTACGCCAGGAAAACAAAAGGAAACAGTCTAGAATCTTTTTCAAAATACCCATGTTTTCCAATGAAGACAATGTGTGGGGCAGGAGGATAAAAGTTACTAGATATACAGAAAAAAAGAACTGCATATGTACCAACAAACATTAACTATCAAGCCTACACTATCAAGACTACACTATGAAAAAGAAAAGAAACGCAAAAACCTGGATTTCACAATTGAGGGGACGATAAAATGCATTATCTATGCATTGAGATATTTATATTTCAAGAAATTAAAAAGAAAATAAGATGAATTTATTGTGAAATATCTTACATCTAGATGGTACAAAGATACGCGTGTTAAATAACATAATAAACAGTCACAGTGTTGTTCTTATGGCGACAGATCCATACAATGTAATGGGAATCGCACCTGCAAAGGCGACAGTCCGGTTTCGATTTCGGCTGACAGAAACCTGTAAAGAAATCAGAACGAACTCTAGATCTGACACAAAAACTATTTCTCTGAATTTTTGGGATGAGGCTTGATAATTCGTATTATTTGGATTTTTCAGACTGTTGTCCTCATCTCTGTTGTTATATACACAACATTTCGGCCGATTACCCCTCCGGCCTTCTTCAGATGTTTCTTGTCGAACTCAAGAACCCTCTTGAACTCGGGAACCTTCTCTTCGAACTCAGGAACCTTCGTATCAAACTCGGGCGCCTTCATGTCGTAATCGGGAGCCTTCACGGAACTTCGAACCGAACCCTTTATTCAATCCACCGGGGTTGACTGTTCTCATTCCGTTAACCATGACCTGGTACAAGTGTTTTAGCTCTATCAAGTATTCTATGTTATTATCGCCTTGGTCAGGATTGAACCTGCAACCGACAGATGATTGTCACGTAGAACTGTATTAACCCAATCCTTATATCCGTTACGCCATGTGTACAACTGGATATAAAAGGCGCTCTGTTTTAAAGTGTCCCCTACGACTGTGGAATAAGCCCTCTAGTAGCTAAGACAATAACAACAAGAATGGCCAAAGAAATGAGAAGGAAAGAGGATTTCAATTTGCAACAGAAACAATAACAAGAAATAAATCAACAAAAATAACAGAAACAAAAAGAACAAAGAAAAAAAAGGGAAAATACCAAGAAAAAACATGATATATAAAATAGCAACAATAACAATTTCAACAACAAAACACCAACAACACACAATAAAAATGATATAAAAAATAGCAACAATAACAATTGAAAGAACATTTTTATAAAAGAAACAAAAGAAACAATAGACACAATATTGAAAGATAACAACAACAGCTAGTGCAACAGCAACAACAGTAACAACAACAATAACAGCAACAACAGCGACAGCAACAACAACAATAACAACAGCAGCAACAACAACAACAGCAACAACAACAACAACAACAGCAACAACAGCGACAGCAACAACAACAATAACAACAGAAACAACAACAACAGCAGCAACAACAACAACAACAGCAACAACAACAACAACAACAACAACAACAGCAACAATAATAACAATAACAACAACAATAACAACAATAACGAAGACTTAAATGATACCAATTAAAACAAGGACAAAATAGCAACAATCTTATTGCAAAAAGGCACAAGGACAACAAAAAAAGAAATCTTAGCAATAATATAGAAATATAACAACGGAAATAGCAACAAGCACTGAGGTAATTAACAACAATAAAACAAAGTTTGCCACAAGGCCAATATTTATCAACAAAGACATCAGTAAAAACGAATAGCAACAAAGACATTTTTAGCCTCAAGAAAAAATATCAATAAAACAAAGAAGAAAAATAATCTAATGGCAACAAAACGGACAAAATCTTTAGCAAAGATCAAATAGCATCATGGAGAGATAGCAGGATCCTCATCCTCATCCTCATCATCATCGACACCAAGAAAATTACCAAAATAGCAACAACAAATGCAAAAATCGCACCAAGTAAATAACGATACAACATAAAAAATCCACCACTAGAAAAATAGCAACAATGCTATTAAAAATCAGTCTCATCAAATGAATGATGGCTAATGTGAAACCAATACAACACATAGTGGGATACAAAAGTTTCTGAAAAACACTACAGTTTAATCACGCGATAAATTAAAACAAACCTTTAGTTACAAATGCATTGGACTGTAAAGACAAAAAGAAGAAATAAATAAATTATTTCTGAATAAACCAACAAATAAAAACAACAAAATAAATACTATAAACAAAACAAAGATGTACGCGACGATGGTGACGTGAGTCGAAGAAAAGGGAAAATGAAACGAAAAGAAACGGGAATACCTTAAGACAAAGGGCCACACAAAAAATATACAACATAAAAGAGAGAGAGAAAGAATGAGAGAAAGAGAGAGAGAGAGAGAGAGAGAGAGAGAGAAAAAAAAAGAGAGAGAAAGAAAGAAAGGGAGAAAGAAAAAGAAAGAGAGAGAGAGAGAGAGAGAGAGAGAAGAGAAAACTCTGAAAAAGATTTCAGAATTTGCAAAAAACATTTAAAAAAACATATATATATTATATATATATATATATTATATATATTATATATATATGTAAAAGCACTTGTGCGAAACATGTGAGAATAGGAACGTCTACGGAGTCGATCCATGCGGGATGCAAACCATCGAACCACAAAGAGAGTTATTAATAATAAAAAAAGAACATTTCTTTCCCCCCCTCCTCAGATAACCGTAACCCCTGGCTTGGACTGACCCTCGAGATACGGAACTGGCAAAAGCCAGATTTATTAAAAGAAAAAAATTAACTTTATTGTCACTAAACCCTTATCGAAATGGGTCACAGTTTGGCTTTCTAATGAGCCGTTACCTTGCCTCTTTTTTTCCTTACCCCCCTCCCAATTCTTTTTATCACCCCCCACCCCATAATCCTGACTTCCAAACCTCCACCTTACCTGATCCTACATCCTCCTTCTTTTCCTACAACTAAAAAAAAAAAGAAAAAGAAAATATCAACCCCACTGATCCTTGACTGCTGTACAAGATATATATATATATTTGTTGAATTTTTTAAATATAAAAGTTTATCATAAGCAACTACCCAGGTTTCAGGTTATTTCACCATTGTCAGGTTGCTAAATCTCTGGTGTTTATTTGAAGAGATTTTGTGTTGTTAACATATATATAACAACACACAAAATCTCTTCAAATAAACACCAGGAGATTGGCAGCCTGACGATGGTGAAATAACCTGAAACCTGGGTAGTTGCTTATGATAAACTTTTATATTTTAAAAATTCAACAAATAAATAAAGCTCCTACAAATTTGTGGTTGAGCACTGTGATTTCTTTGTTTCATCCCAAAACAAATTTTTAATATATATCTATATATATATATATATATATATATATCTTGACCTATTTGTCCTTCTTTCTCTTCGCCCTACACCACCATGTTATACCCTTCGCCATTTTTATTTTATCTTTTCTTTTTTTTTTTTGAAATTTTTCTTTTGAAAATGAACCTATTTTTCTGTTTGGTTTGGTCATTCCCTTTGTATAAAGAAAAAAATTCTCACACCTATTTTGTCAAATCTTTGATTTAATTTAAGCATTTTTCCGATCTGTTTTTATTTTTTTATTTTTTTTCATATTTTACCCAAAAATTTTTCCTTAAAAAAAATCAACAAAAAGAATTAAGAAAATGGTTACACACTTTCCTTCTCTTCAAAAAATATTTTAAAAAATAACAGAAAATATTATACATGCACACAAAAAACAAACACGCCACTTAAATCACTAATAGGGCAGATCAATTTTTCCCTTTTTAAAAATCTAAAATTGTCCATCTATGTAAAAGTTGTGTGTTTAGGTATACTGGATACTGATACCAAATATTAGATTTTTTACTTGTATCATTGTTTGAGGAAATAGCATCAAAGATCGTCTACTAAAATGCACTCAAATTCCTCGTTTTCTAAAATTTATTTTGCGAAAACGAAGATTTTAGTGCATTTTAGTAAACGATCTTTGATGCTATTTCCTCAAACAATGATGCAAGTAAAAGATCTAATTTTTGGTATCAGTATTCAGTATACTAACACAACTTACGGATAGATGGACAATTTGATATTTTTAAAAAGTGAAAAATCGACCTACCCCTAATCACCAATGACATAATTTTATGAATTTCTTTTCTCTTCCTTAGGAAACAGTTCATCTTCACGATTAATCAAGTTAATTTTAACGTAGGAAAACATTGAGGCACCTCATATGATCTGCCAACATTAGCGTCTGTTTAACATGAGTCGTCTTTTAAACTAATCATGGGGAAGTGGTCAATGTTTAGGTACTGGATATGTATCCCAAAAAGGACTGTTCCTTAAAGAAAAATTGAGATATTGTAAAAAGTAGCCGCTAGCTATTACTTTAGCATAACATTTATGTAGATAGAGTTATTTACTAAGCTTAGCTTAGATGTGGCACAAGGCCAGAAGTATGGCGCACCTAATGAGAATCAAACTCACTAACAATGGTTTGTAAATCTAGCTTGATAACCATTACATCACATGAGGTGCCCATCTAAATGTAGATATAATACAACTAATTTATGTTTATATCTTGCTAATAAATTGAAATATTTGTAATAAAAGGGGTGGGGGTTTGTATAATAATAAAGGTGCTAGGTATCGAGGTGACCAGCCGATTGATTGGAGGGGGCCTCTCCGACCGCCTATCTAGCCTAAGTAAGGGTCTACGTGTTGTATGTCATGGACCACTCATTCACCAGGGTTCCATCCTTAAGCATCAATGGTCGCCACCCACAGCCAACAAGTGGCCTCATTGGGGAAGGTTATTACCCCTCTGCAGAGCTGCAGTCGGTGTATTCCAGAGTTAGAGTCCATTTACCTGTTTTGAAAAGCCAAGAATGACACGAGCCCTCCACGCCTGGATAAACATGAAAAAAAACATATGTAAATAAATAAGCAAGTGTATCGACACCTCCGCCCGAACAGGATGTGACACAAAGTCAAATTTTGTTTGAATGCAAGTCATCATGTCATTTTTTTAAATTAAATTTAACTTTTAACTTAACTAGTAATCTTATTATTTAATAAAGATAGACAGCTCATTCAACTGTAGCCTATGAACAAGTGAGTTATCAGAATAATAATTAATTAGAATAATTCTATTTCTTTTGTTATTGTAAAAGTAACTACAATGGTTAAATTAAAAAGAAAAACTAATGGAATCCTTTACTAGTTTTGTTGTCTCATTTTAGCTTTAGCAAAATATTCGGTACCTCTAGGGGGGGTCCCCCCCCCCTAGAGGTACCGAATATTTTTTATAATATCACATTTTTTCCTAAAGGAGACCCCACTTTTCTGCATACATCTCTGGTACCTACACTTTGACCCCCACTGTTTCTCAAAAGAAGGAAAACTATTATAAATACCAGTTTTCAAAATGCCGGGGGTTGGCGCCATTTTTTGTGAAATCAGACACCTCTAGTTAAGTCATAGTTAACGGGTATCCTCTTCGAACAGACTTTGCATTATCATAATTTGGTGCTATCGTTAGCTAAGCTGCTCCACCAGCTTCAATATCATTGAGTAACTTAACAGGTATCATTGAATCAATAAGGGCCAATGAAAGGAAAGTTTAGAGTACTCGTGAGCACTCTGACTGAGCACTTTAGATGAGGCTTGATAATTTGTATAATTTGGATTATTCGGACTATTTTCCTTATTGTTATATACACAATGTTTCGACCGTTGTGCCCTCCGGCTTCCTTCAGGTGTTACTTGTCGGACCCGGGAACCTTCTCGAACTCGGAAACCTTCTCTTCAAAACTCAGAAGCCGGCATGTCGCAATTGGGAGTCTTCAGGAACTTCGAATCGAACCCTTTATTCAATCCACAGGGATATACATTCCGTTAACCATGACAGTGTTAATGTGTTAATTGAGATAAAATATTCTATGTAATTATTGCCTTTGGTCAGGATTGAACCTGCAACCTATAGATAATTGTCATTTAGAATTGTATTAACTCAGCGATAATATATACGTTTCGCCATGTATCCAACTGAACAAGAAACACCCGAGGAAGACCGGAGAGCACATTGGGTGAAAGGTTGTGTATGTAACAATAAAGATGAGGACAATAGTCCGAATAATCCAGATAATACTTGAAGAAGGATTATTAGAAATTTGTCTTTTTTTTTCTTTTTTTTTTTAAAGAGGAATAATTTTAAAAAATACATAATCATTTCAAATAAAGCCGTAAACCACGAAGAGAAAATAAGAAAGGAATTAAATATGGCCATTTTCAACTCCCCAAAGTCTAGATTTGAAGTTATTACATTAGTGATGTAACATATATATATTATATATATATATATATATATATATATATATATATATATAGGTAAATACGTATATTGTCTATATGATCTGTGATTAATAAAAATGAACATTCTTATTAGGAAATAAAATTTTAATTTTCAAATAAAAATCATTGAATGTGACAAAAAATATCCCAGAGTAATATGTTGTTCTGTGAGACATAAGAAACCAAAGGTATATATATATATATATATAATATATATATATATATATATATATATATATATATACTTAGACTCTAATATATACATGTATATAAGGTGAATATAAACATTTATACGAATACAAACACACATACATACATAGATATATATCGAGTTGTACGTATAGATTTGCATAGATATTTCATATTTGATTAAAAATTAAAAGATTTGGATGATGTAACGTTGATTTCATATATATATATATATATATATATATTATATATATATATATATATATATAAATGTGGCATCCCACGAGGATTCAACTCATGATTCGGTAATAATGGATCTGCAGGACTAAATTAAAAAAAAACTCTACCCAGGCGACGCCGGGTAGCCGCTGCTTGTTAATAGATAAAAACGAAAAAAAAATTTTAATAAAGCCAATCAGGCTATTTTCAGAGGCTACTTGGTGACCTTAATCGTAAGAAATATACAATTAGTAATTACAGGTAAAATGTACTAGGGATAGACCGAGTGAGAAGATATTTTAGATTGACATTTTTAATTTATTAATCTGGAAGGTCGGAAGAGAATTAAATTAAAAGGCAACTAACAACAACAAGAAAAGGCCACTCCACCTTAGATGTAAAAACAATCTCTCTGGTCTAACACTAGTATATAGGGGATAGACTCCCTCGCTGCCCAGCTGATACCAAGAAAAGGCCACTCCACCTTAGATGTAAAAACAATCTCTCTGGTCTAACACTAGTAAATAAGGGATAGACTCCCTCCCTACCCAGCTAATACTAACAAAAGGCCACTCTCCAGACTTTACTTCCCTAAACACGAGTATTTTTATATTTGTATTAAATGACAATAAAGATATGTCGGTAAGACTGACTATACTCCCCGAAGAGGATTAAGGCCACAAAAATAGGGTTTCTTGTATATACGTATTTATCAAACTCCTCTGCATGAGCAGAGTGCGACATAAGGTCAATTTCTTAAGAGGTTTGAATTCGGAGTTGAGTAATATCGACTAAAGGGACATTTATTTATTTTTAAATTGGGGCTTTTGTCTATGTATCAAGATATGTTTTCTTAGGGGAAGGATCTGCAATGTTGGAATAATGATGGAATGTAATGAAGAGAGTGTGATAGACAAGACATGAGATGCAAGTAAATTATATATACTAGCAAATGTATGCACCCTCCGTAGGGTGCAAGTATTTAAGTTTTAATGTAATAAAATATTATATTAAATTAGAAAGGCTAATGAAACTAAATTAGAATGCAGATAAAAAGATTTGAAACAGAGGAGGGGTATAATCGAAAAATAGAACAACTGAAACGTACTCTTCCATTTCTCCCGTTTATCATTGCTAAATTTTCCTAATTTAACTATTTAGTTAAAAGAGGAAGTAAAGAATAAAACTACAGTTTTTTCTTCTTGTTAATGGATTTCTTTTAAGATTTATTGAAGAGATTGTTGTTCTTATCCATTAAGATAAAACCAAACAATTAGAAATCAATAATACTAAGCACATGTTTATTAAAATCAAATTTTAAATAGCAATATGCAAATTAGCACAGTGTAAACCGCTATTTTGTTGTATATATATATACAATTGCCTATTATTAGTATGCAGCCCCGCGCCCGTTTTTTACCGGGGTCCAGTGAGCTTCGGCCGCTGGACCGTTCTGTTATAATAATAGCGTCGATCCCAGAGGGCCATCCCTCCAGGCAATACCTGCCCCCTTTGGGGACAGGGCTGGGTTTATTGCCCAGCGCCTGAGGCGCCCCCTTGAGGGGGAATGCCGACGGATCGACGCAATTTTTGTTCTCTCCCACCCATTAGCTTCGGCTTGTGGGTGGGTCCACGTTAAAACGGAGCCTTGTGCCCAGTCCATACAGGTGGGGTATGAGACAAATAAATGCAGCCCGCGCCCGGTTTCGACCGGGGGTCCGGTGAGCTTCGGCCGCTGACCGGTTCTGTTGTAATAATAGCGTCGATCCCAGGGGGCCGTCCCCCAGGCAACACCTGCCCCCTCGATTTAAAGGGGCAGGGCTGGGTTTATTGCCCAGTGCCTGAGGCGCCCCCCTTGAGGGGGAATGCCGACGGGAGCGACGCAATTTTTCACCTGCCACTCCATGAGCTTCGGTTTGTGGGTGGTCCCACGTTAATAGGGACTTTGTGCCTGACCCGTACAAGTGGGGTACGCGGTAAATATCATGCAGCCCCACCCGTTGGCGTCGATCCCAGGGGGGCACCCCCCAGGCAACACCTGCCCCCTCGATTTAAAGGGGCAGGGCTGGGTTTATTGCCCAGTATCTAAGGGAGAATGCCGACGGGATCGACGCAATTTTTCACCTGCCACCCATGACCTTCGGTTTGTGGGTGGTCCCACGTTAATAGGGCCTTGTGCCTAACCCGTACAAGTGGGGTACGAGGTAAATACAATGTAGACCTGCCCAACGGGATGGGGGTCCAGTGGCTTTGGCCCTGGATCTTTACAAGTTAATAGCGTCGATCCCAGGGGGCTATCCCCCCAGGCAATACCTACCACCTTGACTTAAAGGGGCAAGGCTTGGTTTATTGCCCAGCGCCTGAGGCACCCCTCTTCAGGGGAATGCCGAAAGGATCGACGCAATTTTTGTTCTTTCCCACCCATGAGCTTCGGCTTGTGTGTGGGCCCACGTTAAAATGAGCCCTTGTGTCCAGCCCATACAAGTGGGATATGAGGCAAATACCTGTAGATATGACCAACACTGTTAATAAATGTAGAAGAATTTTATTAATAAATGAGGTTTGAATAAAAATAAAATCATGGAGGATGCGACGTAAATAACTAACGGAATTGTGACTTGAGTAGTGATATAGTTTCTGTTAAAGACAGACAAACACACAATCTCCATTATGATAAGATATCTATGTACGCGTAACACTTGTGAAGGTGTGAATTTTCCGTGATAATTGTGGCGTAAACACCGATATACAGGTGGTCAAAAAATATAACGTGTGCAAACTATCTTTTGTTTTTGTTTATTAAACAAATTAAAAATGTGTTTTTCGCTGGAATCTTTTGCACACATTGAAGGGATGTAGTTTTAGATATGTATTAAGATACTGGAATCGATGGATAGAACGAATCTGACCGATGTATAAATATATACATACATATATACGTAGACGTCCCATCGTTGTGTAATAGTTAGCAAGCTGGTCTCACAGATCCATTACTGCTGAATATAGAGTTCGATCTTCACTGGCTGCTCCATACTTGCAAAATAACCACGTAAGTGTATTTTAGAATATATATATATATATATATATATATATATATATATATATATATAGTGCGGGATTGTCACTGTTTCATCTTTTACTGGAACGGTGTACCAAACGCAGAATTATTGGGAGAGTGCTCAATATAAAAATAGAGCTGTTATATAATATAATAAAATAAATATATAAAGTTTTTACATATCTATTTATTTGGTGACAAAGGAACATTCACGACCAATTTGCTTTCATGCGTCAACAATCGTCAGGTGAAGATGTTACAAATGCAAGGAAAATCGAAAAATTGCAAAAAAAATGAATGTTCCTTTGTCACCAAATAAATAGATATGTAAAACTTCATATATTTATTTTATATATATATATATATATATATATATATATATATATATATATATATATATATATTTTAAATTGGGAATTTTTGTCCATGTATCAAGATTTTCTTAGGGGATGGATCTGCAATGTTGTAATAATGATGGCGTGTAATGGAGAGAGTGTGATAGAAAGGACATAGGATTGGAGGGATGCAAAAAGGACACAAGAATAGAGAAACAGAAAATAAAAGGTTACACAATGAATATTCAACACTGGAGCTAGTTGGTCACTACAAAACATGAATCCTACATACATAAGAAAATAAAAAATAACTAAAAATTGTTTTATTGACATTTACGTCTAATATTTATTGATTTAAGGTACCGTATTTGACGGCATATAAGACGCACGGGCATATAAGACGCACCCCCATTTCAGCAGGTCAGGTTCAGGAAAAAGGTTTTTGGTGTATTTAAGCATATATTGTTGAAAACAGTCTAGCTGTGCATTACACAAGCAGAAACATAGCTGTATAAAAGCAATTTGGCAGTACAGGCAAGCAATAAGCATACACAAGACATCTTAATAGCAAGAAATAATAATTTTTATCAACAAGATGACCGCCACGTGCAGAACGCCTTTTTAGTACGGTGAATATAACAGATAGAGCTACGTTACATATATATCATTTTGGTATTGTGAAAAGACCACAACGTTACATCAAGTTTATTTCATAAACACCGTGTAAATTGTACAAACGAAGGAATGGATAACATTCAATAAAAATCCGTGAGTGGTTAAGGTAACTTCTGTTCAGAAATTACGTCATATTTACTACGTGTTGTAAGATGGTCATTATTAAAAATAAAAGACGTTGAGTCACTTTTATTAAAGAATAAAATGATTATTCTTATTTGAAAGGATCAAACTCGTAGCACTTACCTCTATTGCACACAGGTTGTAAGATGATCATCATTTTAAATAAAGGACGTAGAGTCGCTTCTATAAAAGTTTAGGATAATTATTTGTATTTAGAAGAGTCAAACTAGCTTTGTTGCGTACTGGCATGAAATTCTATATGTTATGTAGTGGCCTTCAGCAGGGAATTATCGGATTTTAATGAAATTTTCAGTGTTTATGTATCAATGAATGATCTTTATAATGCATTATTTATTTTATTTCAAAACTTTCTCATTTTTTTCAGGTCACTTAATTTTGACCCCTCTTATGTTGAGGGCGTAAAATGTTTTGCAAGTTGATCACTTTTGATACTAATATAAATACAGTATAAATAGTGAGATAAAAGACCAAAGTTATGAATAGAAACAAAAAAAAATTTTACGGTTGCGCTTCTATGAGAAAATAAGTACCGAAAATCGAAAAATAAAATGTAAAAAAATAATAAATAATTCACTTTTTGGAGATTTCTTTTTTACTCATTTCGATAATTATTTAATTGGCTCTTATTTTATAAAAGAAAAAATTATACATCGATGTTTTTCTGCTATAAAGGGGAGGGGTACATTTTCAATCGGTTTTTCTTCAAAAATTATTACTTTTGGCACCTAAAATAAGTTTTGCATTAAGTAGATATTTATTTCTAGAATCTAAAAATATAAGATCAGGATTTTCATATTTTAAATGAATTTTATATATTAATTTTTCATAGCAAAAATACTAAAAAAGTTTTGAAATAAAATAACTGATGCATTATAAAATTCATTAATTGTTAAATCAATACTGAAAATTTCATTATAATCGGATAATTTTTTTTGTCAGTAGCTAATATATATATATATATATATATATATATATATATATATACCAAGCCCTCCGCACGAGCAGGATCTGACATGAGGTCAATTTCTTAAGCAGAGTGTAACAGGTTTGAATTCAGAGTTTTCCTTCTCCTAGACTGGTTACCTACCCATGTTTAAAGAGTCCAGTCTGTCCAGCTGTAAGGAGAATTGGATTCATATCTTTCCCAGGGGTATTAGCGCCATGTGACATGCCAGGAACTTCGTCCAGGATTTGAACTCGGATTTACGAATCCATTTCCTACGGCTCTAACCATTAACCACGTGCCTCGAAAGCAATTTAAGAAGACGTGTGGACAAAAAGAATTCAACATTTTAAAAAAGAAAATAATTCTTTTAAGAAGATTATAACTGAATGGATAATAATCTATTAATAATGGAGATTAGCTTCCGGTTTTTGTCTGTAACAAAAATTACGTCACTGCTTACGTTACATTACCCAAAATCGTCATAACATAGAATAACTACACTCAAAATTTGAACATGCAACATTAGACAGTCCTCATTGTTTTTTAAAACAAGTTTTAATAAATACATCACTGGTATTATATATCTATATATAGTTTGTTTTATTTTAATACATATTTAAAGTTTACATTTCAAATTGTTTTATTTTTTAATCCTTAAATGAATTTGATGATTTTACTTACTTAGGGTACAAACTCGCTGACATTGAATTTTTAACTCCCACCCCTCAGGCAATATGTTTCAAAAATCTATTTTTACATCTCCTGAAGTGTTTTTTTAAATTTTGTACTGCTACTACTACTACTACTACTACTACTAATAATAATAATAATAATAATAATAATAATAATAATAATAATAGGATCTAAATAGGGAAGGAATCCGACGGTATATAGAAATAATAATAAAACAAAATCTTCCAAAAAGATGAATTTATTCTTGGTGGAGAAGTCGACGTTATAAAGTTTTGATTTTTGCAACTTTCATCGGGACTTGAATTGTGTTGAATATCAGGATGACTTGCGAAAATGGAAGAATGGTCATTTGTGCGACAAAAGGTATATAACCCGGTCTGGTCTGGCCTTTTGCCGGCGTTCTGATACGCGTGCCGATGTTTCATGAAACACAACACATTTCTCATCGTTTCACGTCCCGATGAAGGTTGCAAAAACCGAAACGTTATAACGCCAACTTCTCCATTAAGAATAAATTCATCTTTTTGAATTAATATTTTTAATTTCTTTCTGCACACAACAACAACAACAATAATAATAATGACAAAACAAACATATAAAAAAAACGTGAAACTCTATTAAAGGCAGCTAACATTGAAACTAGAGTTGTGTAGTAAGCAAGATAGGAGGTAAGTGGCTGCCGGTTTGAAGAGTACCAATTCCAGGATTTGTTCAAAACAGCATGCAGCTGGGTAGTTTCCATCAAGTTTTTCTCCAAGTGTTACGTTAGTGTCCAAGTGGTACAACCATATAGTAGTACCAACACGATTAAATGTTATTTGAGGAATATCATTCAAATTGGGAATAAATTTGCAATTCTCTCTCTCTCTCTCTCTCTCTCTCTCTCTCTCTCTCTCTCTCTCTCTCTCTCTCTCTCTCTCTTACAATCTATTAATAATGGAGATTCGCTTCCGGTTGTTGTCTGTAACAAAAACGACGTCACTGATTACGTCACACTACTTAAAAGGGGCCTGGTTAGCTCAGTCGGTAGAGCGTTCGGCTAGAAACCACAAGGTTCCTAGTTCGATACCGGTCCTCGCCAACTCAGCGTATGAGTAGCACAGGGATCTGTGCGATAAAGTAAGGAGGTGATGGTAGGTGTGGCGCACACCTCAGATGCTAAAACAATCTCCATGGTCTAGCGCTATTGAAAAGGGGATAGACTCTCTCGCTGACTGGCTGATGCCGACATTAGGCCGCCCCGACGACTTTACTTACTTACTTTACTTGATCCAAACTCTCTGATATTAAATTTTCAACTCTCATCCCCTCAGGCAATATTTATTTTACGTCGCCCAGAGGGCGTTTTTTTATTTTGCTAATAATAATAATAATAATAATAATAATAATAATAATAATAATTGAAAAGCAAAATTAAGATAAACAAACAAACAAAAAAAAAACTCTATTAAAGGCAGCTAATATTGATTCCAATAAAAAACAAAAAAAAAAATATGGGCTATAAAAGCAAAAGCGCGCAATGCTAGCAACAAAAAAAGGAAGAAAAGAGAAAGAAGAAAATCCTTGTCGGACGGTTTCTACCAACTCCTTCATTATTAGGGAACTTAATTTATAGACTATCCACCCCTGAAGAATTTTGCTAAATGGGGAACACATCATTAACCTCTGTAAAATAATCTAAAGAAGGTATACTTGCCTTAATGGAATGGCAGAATACCGTTAACTATCAAGAATTTATTAAGAAATATTAAAGTATTAAAATATTTTTGAAATTGTTTTTTTTATTACAAAGCCTAAACTAAATAGGGCACCCAGTGAGGACCGAACTCATTTACTAGACCTCTTTAACCAAAACCCCTAAGCAAGGCGGTTCATTTATCACATAGGTGTATATTCTGGTTAAGCCATTGGAAGGGTAGATATTTACCAAGCTTCAGGTAGTTGGGGGCATCCAGCTGGGATCGAACTCGCTATTTAGTAGTAATGGATATGCTAGACTTGCTTGTTAACCATTACACCACAATTTGAGGAACATTGCTTGTAAGAGTACATACATTGAAATACAAACAATAACAATGAGGATGTCAGTCTCGAACACCAAATAAACAAAGCTTACAAGTATTTAAGTTTTTCATTTAATATAATATTAAATTAGAAATGCTAATGAAACTAAATAAGAACACAGATGAAAAGATTTGAAACAGTGCAAGTATTTAAGTTTTAATGTAATAAAATATTATATTAAATTAGAAAGGCTAATGAAACTAAATAAGAACACAGATAAAAAGATTTGAAACAGAGAGGGAAGTATAATAGAAAAATAGAACAACTGAAACGTACTCTTCCATCACTTCTGTCTTTCATTGCGAATTTTTTTTCTAATTTAACTATTTAGTTCAAATAGGATGTAAAGAATAAAATGGCAGTTATTTATTTTTCTTAATGGGTTTTTTTTAAGGTTGACCCCGAGAGTTTTGCCATTATTCATTAAGTTAAAACCAAACAATTAGAAATCAATAATATTAAACACATATCTATTAAAATCAAATTGTTAATATCAATATGCAAAATTAGCCTTCTCGTTCACACTGTAAACCGTTAATTTGTTGTATATATAAATACAATTGCATGTTATTAGTATGTAGATATATTGTCAACAGTATTGGTAATGTAAAACAATTTGATTAATAATTGAGATTTAAATAAAGTTGAAATCATAGAGGGACATAGATCATTTAGGGAATTGTGACTTGAGTAGTGATATAGTTTCGGTTACAGACAGACAAACTCATAATCTACATTACAATAAGATAGACATTAGCAATAATTTCGTCTGCTAGGAGTTTTAAAAGCGAATTAAAGATAATTAAATCTATTAGTTAAGGTCAAACTGTGTCTAAATCGATAAGTAGTAACATACTGACCATCATTAAAAAAGAAAAATATCATTACATATGCAGTTTATTTTTAAAAGATTTAAAACCATTTCTTTTGGTCAATTTCGACGCGATCCGCCATTCAGCCTCTTTTTCGATGGTTTTAAGTGCTTGTTTACAATTTTACTGTAACATTCGCGATTGCAAAAAAAATTACCAAAAAAAATCAGGTAATTATCCGATTTTAATGAAATTTTCAGTATTGATTTAACAATTAATGAATTTTATAATGCATCAGTTATTTTATTTCAAAACTTTAATTTAGTATTTTTGCTATGAAAAATTAATATATAAAATTCATTTGAAATATGAAAATCCTGATGTTAAGTTTAAAATGTTATATTTTTAGATTCTAAAAATAAATATCTACTTAATGCAAACCTTATTTTTTTAGATAAAAGTAATAAGTTTTGAAGAAAAACTCTATTGAAAATGTACCCCTCTCCTTTTTAAGCAGAAAAAACATCGATGCATAATTTTTTCTTTTATAAAATAATAGCCAATTAAATAATTATCGAAATGAGTAAAAAAGAAATCTCCAAAAAAATAAATTATTTATTATTTTTTTACATTTTATTTTTCGATTTTCGAACTTATTTTCTCATAAAACAACAACAGTAAAATTTTTTTTTTTTGTTTCTATTCATAACTTCGGTCTTTTATCTCTTTTATTTATACCGTAATTAGTATCGAAAATGACCAACTCGCAAAACTTTTTACGTCCCCAACATAAGGGGGGTCAAATTAAGTGACCTGAAAAAAATGAGAAAGTTTTGAAATAAAATAAATAATGCATTATAAAGAACGTTTATTGATAAATAAACACTGAAAATTTCATTAAAATCCGATAATTTCCTGATTTTTGGTAAATTATTTTCTGGGGCGGGGGGCTAAAGTCATTTTTTCAAAAATGCATTTTAGGCTTATTTTGCCAGTAGCTACAATAAGATAACAAAAATGCTTGACGAGTCGGTAGTTCGATGGGCTCCGGTTGTAACTGCAGTTCATTATGATAGTTATGTTTCTATTGAGAAACATATGAAGGATCCTAATTAGCATTTCATTCTTGGGTTTTAAAGATATACAATCAACTCGACACTGACCTTAGGATGGAAGCCAGGTGGCTGAGCAGTCCATGACATGCAACACTCCACTTAGGCCCTTACTAAGGCTAGACTGGTGGTCAGAGAGGTCCCCTCCGATCAATTGGCAGGTCATGTCAAGCACTAGCACCTATATGATTTTCCCAACCCTATTGCCCTTATGGCAAGCCCCAACCCTTTTTATCATATGGGTGCAAGAAGGCAGTGGCTGAGGGTCTTCATGTCCTAAGAATGACGTTAAACTCTATCTGATGGTGAGGTTACAGTTTTTGAGGTCTGGGGAATGTGGAGCACCCCATTTATCACCATTGCTCCCTGTTCCACTCTGACCCGGAGTGGTAGTACCTGTTAGGGCCCCATCTATGGGTTAAATAGAGAAATGTATTTATAAAAAAAGAATTGAGTATCCATTAAGAATGAATATATTTCAAAATTTTATCGGCATTAAATGACCCACTGAGAATGATGCGCCGTAAAACAAACCATTCTAATTTAGTTACTAATTGCACAGCAAATAGTCTTATTCGCTACCCTAGGGCGGTGTAAGTGAGTGTATTTAATGGAAATATGACATGTAAATCAAGAGGATTTAAGTAGAATTATTATGTAAAGTTCAGCAGACTTGTTTAATGCCATGCCAACATTCATGGGATATCCAATGCCAAAGCCATCCTTGGAGCAGAACAGTAGTAGTACTACTTAATCCATAGCTGGGAGATGAGAGGTTTCATACCTTTCCCAAGGGTATCAGTTCGAAATTGAACGTCATAATAAGACTGGAGATCGAACTCGCTTACTACGACGTCACTGTCCAGTATGTTAGCCACAGGGACTCCCTTTTCAACAAAGGATTATTTTTACAATATATATATATATATATATATATATATATATATATATATATATATATAATGATAAATCTAATGAGTCAGACGAACCTACTATTAGAAGAGCATTAAGCGAAACTAATAGTAGGTTCGTCTGACTCATTAGATTTATCTTTATTATTTGCTCTACTTAGGTATTGAGCACTTTTTACTTATTAGCTATTCTCCTAGCGGTTATATGAATATATATATATCTTATATACATATATATACATATAATTGTTTTTTCTTTTGGCCAAACACTTTACCAATAGATTATTTTTTGTTGGTACGATTATCTTGGTCTTTTCTTTTTTTCAAATTTTTTTTCTTCCCGGTTGATGTTTGGTAGTATATTTTTATAATCAAACTATTTGCTGTTTTTTTTTCTCATCGCGAGGATTTACCAACACGCTTGGTATATATATATATATATATATATATATATATTATATATATATATATATATATATAGTCATCCACAAACACCATGTTTCGACGTATACCGTCTCCTCAGTGTGGCAAACTTTGCAGGCTACCTCCAGCTGCGATTGAAACACAACTGATTTGTCATCAGTCAGTGTGCTTAACCACTTGGCTATCAGGCACCTGTAAATCGGAGTAAGAATTTAGCTGATAAACACACACCTATGTGTATAGGTAAATGTCCCAATATATATATATATATATATATATATATATTATATGTGTGTGTGTGTGTGTGTGTGTGTGTGTGTGAAGAGATGGAAGTGAATCCGACGGTTTGTAGTATATTAAGAAAGAATGAAAAAACAGGTTTAAATGAGTTAAGTGGTGAGTTTATTGGCCGACGCTGCAGTGTTTCGATCTATTAATTAGATCATCTTCAGGGCATTTGTTGGTATATGTAAGGTAATAAGAAATTGTTATCACAGAATAACGAGAAAAGCGAGTGGTAGTCCTTGTTATTGGTAGTTCTTTTGTTGTTGTTATTTCTTCTTTTTCTTTTTTTTTTTTGGCACTCAAAAATAAAAACGTCATATTTTAATCATCGTCGACGAAAAACAAAATTACGGTCATAAAAGGAGGATCCAATTTATGCCTAAATTGTAAAACAAGCCCCCACTTTAAAACTAAACATTCTCACAAAATAAACACTTTTAGAATATACACATTGAAGTGAATATCAAAATAAATAAATAAAATATATTTAGTATTGTAAAATAACGGGTGCAAGAAAAATAAAACATTTATTGCAAAAACACGGACATAAAATGGGGGTTCAGTTTATTTTATGGTAGGAATTTACGAGGAAATTGTTCTTTTTTACCAAATTGTGAGTCTGTTATAAAGATGAAAAGAAAAAGGAAAAGCCTCAAAACGGAAACTTTGAAAACATTTCCCAGTCCATTAAAAAGTCTAGTACCAAATTGACAGCAATATATACATGTGAATAATCGACAGCAGACTTGTTCATAAAAATACTACAGCTTTACCTCAATATATAATACACATGAATAAAAATCTTCTTTTTCAAGTTCACTAAACAAGTCTACAGCCGAATTATAAAAGATGACATAGTTCACAAAACATTTTTTTCAACATAATCTCATTCCTCATCAACACAATTAAGTTGTAAATATAAACATATAACATTTATTATGAAAATTTCAGTCCATGACATGCAAAATCCCACTTTCGCCATTACTTGGGCTAAACGGGTGGTCAGAGAAGCCACCTCCGATCAAACGGGTGGTCATGTCAAGCTCTAGCACCTATGTGGAAGCGCGTGGTGTAATGGTTAAAGTCATGGGAAATGGACTCGTCGACTCGATTTCAAATCATGGATGTAGTAATTGCATTTCACTTAGCGCTAATACTCTTGGGAAACATATGAATCCTACTCTCCCTCCAGCTATGGGTAAATAGTAGGGCAGACTGGGCTCTTTAACCTTGGTTAGGCAACCGGTCTAGGAGAAGAAAAACTATGAATTCAAACCTGTTAAACTCCGCTTAAGAAATTGACCTTGTGTCACATCCTCCTCGTGCAGAGGGGTTGTATATATATATATATATATGACTGACCCGACCGTATTTCACTTATGGTAAGCCCCAACCCATGTTATTCAATATGTGCTAGAAGGTGGTAGATGAGGGTCTTCATGTTCTGGGTATGACGTTAAACTAATTGATGGTGAGGTTCCATTTCTGGAGGTCTGGGCAATGTGGAGCACCTCTTTATCACAATTGCTCCCAGGTCCACTCTGATCCGGAGTGGTAGTACCTGTTACCACCTATGGCTTAAATCAAAAATTTGTTTACAAAAAAAAAAGAGTTTAAAAAGTGTCTTCCAAACTATGGCTACGAATATTTCCCAATTTTGCCGGCATTAAATGACCCAAGGTGGTGGATGTGCCGTTACAAAACAAAATAAAACAAACAAGGACACATTCGCGCGCACGAGAATTTGGAAAAATACTAAAACATTAAACAAACATACAAACACAATGATTGATACAACTAGCCGTGAACATCCCTCTATAGGGCTCTGACCTTTTAGAAAACTTCTGACGAAGGGATTTTCATCCCGAAATATAAGAAAACAATAAATCACAGGTAAATGAACAACATCCTCCTTACCTTATCTTTCTTTACACTCGCATTGTGACAGCCTTCATAACCAACCCCTAAACCATATATACACACAATGCTTCAAGCCAATTACATATATATATATATATATATATATATATATATATATATATATATATATATACAAATATTTCACAACGCTACTGTCGATATCGTGACAAAGGGTATCTAACAAACCTGAAAATTTATGGTAAGTGAATCCAATACTCCATAATATCGAGTTCATGCCTAATTTAAAAAAAATTTTTAATATATATATATATATATATATATATATATATAGATAGATAGATAGATAGATAGATCCAAAACATGGTAGTATGATTCTATATGTGATTTCTAAGATACACTGTATTATTATTGTATGATCCAGTATGTATAAATACAGTGAATCTTTAAATCACTAAAATCTTTTTAGATTATATACAGAGCAATATTTATCTTTGAAAGGAAGGAAAAACTCAACACCGTTATTCCATAATAAATTTATTTGGACCAAAATTGGGGCCGTTGATTTAACAAAGCTCCCCAAAATCCAGTCTCAGCAGATGGGTAATCACAGACTACACCGAATCTCTATTACAATAAGATATATATTAGCTCACCCGGTGGCGAGGACATAATAAAACCCCAAAGAAAAAAAGACAAGAGATTTTTCTTGTATCCTTCAAAGGGATAAAATCAAACAAATTTGTAGTCGAGTGGAAAGGACCAGCCAACACGTTCGTAGATTTGAGATAGAGGGTTTTATTGCAGAGAGATACAATAAGACAGACAAGGAATAGTGAGATACGCTACTAATCCTCGAAGCCAGACCGGCATAATGTGCTTACTATATACATAGTCAAACCACATGGGTGAGAGAGAATATGGAATATTCCATTACAACAAATACCCATGTTTCTTTTATAGACACGGGGATTCTAGAAATCTCTCCTTCATCTATATCTATACATATATAAAGGGCAGTTGTGTGTATGTATGTCCGGATGAAACTACGAAAATAAAACAATTAACGACAAAGTAAATATATATACACATTAAATATCACCAGGGCTTGGTTTTTGAGCAAAAATAATAGAGATTTGATTTATATTCATGAAGATAATTAAAAAATAATATTTAAATGATAACAGCATAGATTTTTTTTTCATTTAATATTTTAGATAGTAGACATTAACATTTCTTTTCAGAATAGCTGGATCAATGCAAGGTCTTTCTTATGATTCAGTAATAGTGGATCTGCGGGACTAACTTACAAAAATTCTCTTCTACCCAGGCGACGCCGGGTAACCGCTGCTACTACATATATAAAGGGCAGTTGTGCGCATGTATGTCTGGATGAAACCACGAAAATAAAATAATTTATGACAAAGTAAATATAAATACACATTCACTATCACCAGAGCTTGTTTTTAGTGCAAAAATAATGATGATTTTATCTATATCTGGGAAGATATTCAAAAATGAAGGTAAATTAATTAGTTGCATTCATAAATTAATTATGTAAGACCAGAACAATCAATGGATCTGCGAGACTAACCTTTTTATTATCCTCCCCCCTCTACCCAGGCAACGCCGAGTAGCCGCTTCTAGTTTGTTGTTGCTGTTAGAGTCTATCATGACATCAAGGAATGGAAGTTTATTGTTTGTGTTAAGTTCATATGTGAAGTTTAGTACAGAGTGTTGTTGAAATGTTCTTGTAGTTGGTGGAATTCATTTACATTATTAACGGGAGGAGAATATCGTTAACGCAGCGAATATAATTTCTGTTTTTTTTTTTATAATATCAAACATTTTGTTTTCAAGATGGGCCATATAGAAATTGCTAAATGTCGGACCCAAAACTGACCCCATCGAGATACCGTCAGTTTGGGTGTATAAACTGCCTTGGTGGTTGTAAAAGGGACTTCAGTTGTACAGCAGAGGAGGAGCTTTTTAAGGATGTTAGGGTTGATTTTAAGAGGTGGATATTCCGGATTGTTGTAGATGTTTTGTATTATGATTCAATGGTTTCTTTTACTGGGACGTTTGTAAAAAGATTTTCGACGTTAAGTGAAGCAATCAGTTGGTTATTTGGTGTTGAAGTGTGTAGAATTTTAATTAGTTCCTTTTTAGATTTCAGACTGTATATAGTCTGTATATATAAAATTAAACCTAATGAGTCAGATATACCTACTAATAGTTTCGCTTAGTAGCTCATCAGGACAAGAATCAGACTACAAAGACTTGGGGCAACCGTACTTTTATTACGGTTGCTCCAAATATCTTCAGTCAGATTAGGTTTATTTTGCTTTACTTAGGTATCAAGCACTTTTTATATATTGTTAATCGATTACACTGGTTTACAAAGAAATTGAGGCAAGCACAAAAAAATAGCTGTTTTAACCTAATTTGGGGGTGCAGCTGAATTCAGATTTGAAATCCGTTTTTACTCATCACCTCTAGTTTTTTTTAAATATGCATACTGTAATTTTGTACACATACTGTACATAAAGGCGTATATGCATTCAGGGTTAATTTCTAATATTGTGTGACTTATGTCTTCTTTTTTAGTTACCATGCAATAAATGTAAGTGATAGCATTACATTATATATATATAGCTATATATCAAGACGGATTTTGGCAGTTAAGCGTAGCCAACACGTCTCAATCAACAGCCAGTAGTGCACAGGCAGTCAGCAGATCATCTAAGAAAACACATTTCTAACTGTCTGCGGTGCTATGAATTGTGTACATTGTGTCATCCAAGTATATTTATTCCGTCAATGTTCTTTATCTATCCAGTTTTATATGTAATAAGCTGCTGCAACTGTTGAAATAAACACGTATATACTCTGTATATACTAAAATGAGATTATTTAAAAGACAGAAAATTAGGGGTGATAGAGTAAAACTGTTTATAAATTTGAATTCAGCACACCCAAATTAGTAAAAATCACCTATTCACATTCTTGCCTCAGACAAAAAATTTTTTGTAAACCAGTGTTTTTTTGTTTTTTTTTTGGTTGGTGCTCTTGGGCTTTTCGTTTTTTTCCCGTGGGTGAAGTTTGATAGTATATTTTTACGAACAAACTATTTGCGGTTTTTTTTTCTTACCACAAGCGTTTACTAATACTTGTTAGCAGAAATACGTCTTTCTGGAATCTATAAAGACGGATCACCTAATTCTGGCCAGGAAACCAGTGCTAGTGTTAATTAATAAGAATAAAACTTGTCACCCCATGGTTTATGCCGTCCTGGAGGGTCACCGAATAAAAGTAAAAGAAAGCGAAAAGATAGGGAAATACTTGGACCTTGCTAGAGAACAGAGAAAAGTGTGGAACATGAAAGTAAACGTTACACCAATTGTAATTGGTGCCCTCGGAATGATTCTATATATATACACTCTATAAACAACATTTACAATTTTATTTTAGGAGATATTATGCAGGCAAACAGAGGAGAGTATCCTTGACAGCAAAGAGAGCCAGAAAGAAAAAGAAAAGCCAGGAATCCCAGAAAGCATCACAGTTTTGAGTGCATTCAGTGCACCAAAGACTGTCACTCAAGAATTGGCCTGCAGAGTCACTTGTGCAGATGCAAATAATGTTCTGGACACAACGCCATCGTCCTTGGTGGACGGAAAGGCTCCAATCGCAGATACTGTTAAAAGTATTAAAATGATTTGGAACGTAGTGAAACAATTACTAAATAAAGAGACAGCAATATGACTTCCGGCTATTTGGTGCCTTTTTAAACCTTACAGCTTGGAAAATATTGTGAAAGTGCGCAGTGTAATAGTTAAAGTTCAAATCCTAGACGTGGTCATTGCATTTCACTTAGCACTAATACCCCTGGGAGAGGTATGCATCCTTCTCTCTCTCCAGCTATGGTAAATAGCAAGTCAGACTGGGTTCTTTAACCTTGGTTAGGCAACTAGTCTAGCAGAAGAAAAACTCTGAATTCAAACCTGTTAAACCGCTTAAGAAACTGACCCTGTGTCGTATCCTGCTCATGCGGGGGAGTTGGTAAATATATATAATGAGATATTGGTGATTTTTCAACGGTATCTTATGAATTCGAAAAACATAGGTTTTACAGGTAAAACAGAGTGATATTTCCCTGTGTATAGGTAGAACAGAGTGGTCTGCTCCTGGACAGCTCAATATATAAAGAGAACTACGGTGCAGCCATTGGCATTGCATTATTTTGGCATTTGTACGAGATGGTCATCACGTTTTTCCTACCTTGTGTAAATTTTCAGTCAAACCATAGATTACTTAGGAGTATTGTTGATACTCATATGTGAATGGTTACGAGTACTGTAGATACTCAGGAATGATCGATTAGCAGTACTGTAGATGTTCATGTATGAATTACTCCTATGCATTGCCCAATTCTTGATGGTTGGTTGGTTGGTTGGTTGGTTAGTTTTAACTGCATATCAACCCGTTTGGGGTTTTGTCATGCCTAACGATTAGGAAGTAATATGTGTTTGGATTTTGTGTAAGTATTCAACTCTGTTACAAGATGAATGCAAAACTAAAACTAGAGTTTGGTAGGTAGCTTATATGGAGCTTTGGATTGTTCCATTATGAACTCAGGCAAGTTCATTTCCTGAGTTCTGATTGGCTGTTGGATTTCAGGATGAGTAAGAACATGGATAAGTACCCACTCTTCAGCCATCACTTTGCATTATGCCAGCAGCATGCAAGGACTGTATTTAAGTTACAGCTTGCATGTTGTTCTCGTCTACTAACTTGACGGTAGTTAGAACCCCACTGCGACGGTGAGTATCATATTGTTTCTATATCTGGAAGATAATTTCTACATCTCCCCTCTCCCTCCCCCGCGTGCAGGCAAGGCTCTTCGAGGAGTGAGCTGTTCTTTAAGGCCTGTCCTGTTATGCGGGAATAACCTGGACAGGGCTCGAGGGATTTTCGATGGACGAAGGCAGGTTGATGTATCAGTGCTCTCTGTGGGGTGTCTAATTGCTGTATACGCATCATTTCTGGGAGATGTTGGGAGATTAGAATGCATGGATGAAGTATTGCTTGCAGGGCTTACAGGGCTTGTTGGCTCAGGCATTGCATAAAAGTTTATGTTTTCGTTACCGTAAATTTTGTCCGTATCTGTTTCCGTTAGCAGATACGGACAAAATCTCGCAGGTAAGAATTTAAGGTGATATATAAATAAGTAGGTATATCTTATTTATAGATAAATTTCTCGCAAAACTTTATAGATTAGATAATTATAAGTACAAACCAAAATAAAAATAACTATGTAAAAATGTATATAACTAAACATGCATTTATTGAAAGATTCGTTAAAAATCGCGTAGACCATCGGATATTAAAACGACAACTTCATAGTGTATGCAAATTAATGTCCTTCTTTAAATTTTATGTATAAACTATAATGATTATAAATTGGGTTCTCATTGATAAATGCGTTAGATTATTGTGGAATCTGTGATGTAAGCCGTGACGTAGTTTCGGCTTCAGACAGAAATGCAATCTATCTCCATTATATATAGATTTTTCGGATAATAACGGTTGAACGCTACGTTATTTTACTCTTAATCTTCGTGTGCAGCCCGCACGCGAAAATTCAGAAAAAAAAAACAATGTATCGTTCCACACGTTTATTCATTTCTTAATTCAGGCATTGGGGATGGGTTTTGCTTTGACTTCCCACTTTCTCAAGAAACGGCGATTTGTTGTGCATTTATATTTATACTTTTTTAGTAATTGGTTTTAACAATGTGTTAGCATCATTGGAGATCATTTTCTATGCCATTAAGTTGTATGGTATTGATTTGTTTTATGTCTTTATTCTATGGTATAATTCTATTTCACTCAAAAAGGACAGAATGTTCTCCATGCTGACATTTTCAAACAGATCTTTCATATTGTTTGCTTTAAAATAACAGTTTCTGATGTGAGCAAAAAACTACATTCCATGAATAAGTGTTTAACAGTCCAAGGTGTTTGACATGTTTCACGCTGAGGTTGTTGTTCTTGTTTGAGTATATAAGAGTGCGTTAGTCTTGTGTGACCAATGCGTAATCGGGACACAATGACTTGTTCCTTTTTAGACTTTCTTAAAATTGGTCTCCAGCCTCCCAAATTGGGTTTGATTAGGAAGAGTTTATTGTGGATGTTTTTATTCCAGCGTTGTTGTCATTTTGTATGAAGGAATCTATTAATTTTAGGTTTCTTATAAATGGTATCTTGAAATTGTCGGGAACCAAATTCTTGATCTATGGTCATAGAATCATTAATTCGTAGAATTAGCTTTTCAGTTTCTTCCTTGTCATTCCCATTATAATTTGTCTTTCAGCCTTAAAAAATATTTCACACCGAATGATTTTAGTGTTACCTGCGTTATTCGGACTATTGTCCTCATCTTCATTGTTATCTGTACAACGTTTCTGCCGATGTGCCCTCCTGACTTCTTCAAGTATTTCTTGTTGGACTCGGGAACCTTCTTTTCGAACTCGGGAAACTTTTTAATCGGAAGTCATCACTGAACTTTCAACCTAACCCTTTATTCAGTCCACGGGAGTATCCTGTTCTCATTCCGCTAACTATATCTGGGGTAGGGGCGTTAAGCTGTATTAATTATCATTCTATGTTACTGCTGCCCTTTGGCCAAGACTGAACCTGCAGTCCAGAGATAACTGTCACTTAGAACTGTTTTAACCTAACTACTTTATCCACTAGGCCACGTGTCCAATTGGACAATCCCGTGTGAATTTTGGGAACTTATAAACCTAATGTCTTGATTTTAGCTTGAATATCTATCTATTTATTTATGTATTATTTTTTACCTAGACTCATATTGTTTTTTTTATCTTTTATTTTAATTTATTTTTAATTAAATGGAATATGAGGATAAAAGGGATACCAATTGTGGTTGGCACACTTGGAATGGCTCCCAAAGGAGACTTGAGAAATTGAAAATTAGAGGAAAACCTGAGACCATCCATACAAGGCGGGTGTGAAAAACTCTCATGTAGTCAAATAATAATAATAATAATAATAATAATAATAATAACGGATCCCCTTATCCCAGCAAGAAGACCAGACCTAGTGTTGGTTATCAAAAAAGAAAGAACTTGTCAACTGGTGGATTTTGCAGTTCCAGCAGATCACAGAGTAAAGATGAAGAAAAAGAAAAAAAATGGACAAATACCTGGACCTTGCCAGAGAACTGAAAAAGCTATATGGAATGTGAAGGTCAAAGTGATACCAATTGTAGTTGGTGCACTTGGAACGGTCCCAAAAAGCTTGGAAAAAAGACTGGAAATCAGAGGAATCCGGAATATTGCACTGCTGCAATTTGCTAGATTACTCAGAAAAGTCCTAGAGACCTGATCAGACTTGTTGTCACTCAGACTCCACGGTATTACCATCAGCTAACGCGGATATGAAAATTTATAATAATAATAATAATAATAATAATAATAATAATAATAATAAATAGCGACAGAATTGAAAAGGCTGTGGAATATGAGGGTGAAAGTGCTGACTTTTTTTTTAGATATAAGGTGTGTGATGGATCCCCGCTCCTACTTATAGACTAGACCAGAATTATGTTACCTATCGCTTGGCCAATTACTGGCAGTACTCTGAGATTGATACATTACTTAAACCAACCCTACTGGACATAATTACTTTTGACCTTTGTGGACGACGGACATAGGATTGAATCACTGGACCTTTACCAATACGTAGGATAGGACTTCTACGCTCACCAAAGGATTTAATAACTCAGGACTTACTTTAAGCTCTTTTCAACTGGCCAATGATGGCATTTCAAAACTTTATGCCTATTTTAGTTAGAGTACTTGGAGGGATCCCCCAAAAGTTTAGAAAATAGACGAGAATAACTGGAAATCAGAGGAGTAACCATCCAGACAACAGCATTGTTGAAATCGGCTAGAATACTCAGAAGAGTCCTGGAGATCTGAGTAGACTTGTCACTCAGACTCCAGTAAAAGACCATCAGCTAACACTGGTGGGAAAATTCACATCAAGTGAAACGATAATAATTTGTTAGATGAAATATTGAAGGCGTGTGGTGTTTGTTGTGGGCACGTGGTGTAATGGTTACAAATTCTAGGTAAAAAAAAATATTAGGTTTATTGGTTGCAAAAACTCCTGATGAATTGTGCCCTAAGACACATGACATAATAGATATAGGTGTTCAGTTAATAAAAAGTTCCTAGGGCACAATTGAACGTGAGTTTTTGGAACCTATAAACTTAATATTTTTTTTACCTAGAATTTACACTTATCAAAAGAATTGAACCTGTAATCTTAGGGAGACTCTTCACGCAGAATTTTATTAAGTGAACACCAATATCCATTATGGCATGTGTCCTCTGGCACAATTCATCATGAGGTTTTGGAACCTATAAACCTAATTTTTTTTTTTCACTAGTTCGAAATAAATAAAAAGCCGCATACTGAATTAGTACAAATGTCGTCGATTTCTTTTCTTCTGTTTTGTTGTACACACACCTTTACATTATTCGTTTCTATTATTCAAATGTCCCTACACAATGTGATAGATATCCATATATGGAGGTTGGTTGGTTGGTTGGTTGGTTGGTTTGACTCTGGCGCCCGATTTGTTTTCAGGGTTTAGTCCCCTACACATTCCTCGGGATAATATAAGCCACTCGGCAGCGATGGTTTTATAACACTTCCTGGTCCTAGATGAGTTGACGACTAGGGC
>CM042181.1:42112895-42132895 GCA_023376005.1 Doryteuthis pealeii | reverse complement strand
ATGTAAAATACTTTTTTGAAAGATATTGCCGGAGGGGATGGGAGCTGAAAATTCAATGCCATAGAGTGTGTACCATAAGTATGTAATATCGTCAAATTTATTAAAGGATTTTAAAAGAAAGAAAGAAAGAAAGAAAGAAAGAAAGAAAGACAATTTGAAATGGAAACAGTTCCGATAGCTTTAAATATTATATTAGAATAAAACAATGTATATATAAATATATAACGCCGGGCATCTATTTATTGAAACAATGAGGATTGTCTAACGTTGCATGCTCACATTTTGAGTATATTTATTCTATGTTATGACGTTGGATTATGTGTTGGATAATGTGACTTAAGCAGTGAAGCAGTTTTTGTTACAGACAAAAACCGGAAGCGAATCTCCATTATTATAAAGGCAAAACATGCAAAAACAAAAAAGGACAAAAAGAAATGTAAGTTGGTTGAATGAACTTATAGATTTTCCATTGGTCATTCTGCTCTGTGAACAGAGCTAGGACGTTTAGGTCTCTTATTGGTAAATACAATAATAGAAACATGTGTAGTCTCAGTAGTAGAAAGGCCAGTTGTAGTCGTTGAAATCCTATATAAAAAAGTGTACTTATAGCAGAGAATCGAGTTGGATTCATGTCATCGACTACTCGGCCACCGGGGTTCCATCCTTAAGCACCACGGGTCATTGTAACACTGAACATTTCGGTAAGGAAAAGATAAAGTCAGTCAATTTACAAAGGATATATACCATGTTTAATTATATGTACTAGATAAATAAATAAAACGCCCTCTGGGCGACGTAAAATAAATATTGCCTGAGGGAGTGGGAGTTAAAAATTTAATATCAGAGTTTGTATCATAAGTAAAGTAAAATCATCAAATTTATTAAAGAAGTAAAAAAAAAGAAATTATTAAAGGAGTAAAAAATAAGAAATTGGTAAATACAATAATAGAAACATGTGTAGTCTCAGTAGTAGAAAGGTCAGTTGTAGTTGTTGAAATCCTATATAAACAAAGATGAGTGTACTTCTATCAAACAGTCCAGTTGCGGTCCTTGAAATCTGAGATAGAACAAGAGTATACTTTTTCTCTGAATGTTTGAGATGAGGCTTGATGATTAGTATTATTTGCGTTATTCGGACTATTGTCCTCATCTTCATTGTTATCTGTCCCGACTACGACAAGAAACTTCCCGAATCTATATTAGTAATTGGGGAAACTTCTGTTTGTCTATTTCTCTGAATGTTTGAGATGAGGCTTGATGATTAGTATTATCTGCGTTATTCGGACTATTGTCCTCATCTTCATTGTTATCTGTCCCGACTACGACAAGAAAGTTCCTGAATCTATATTAGTAATCGGGGAAACTTCTGTTTGTCTATTTCTCTGAATGTTTGAGATGAGGCTTGAAGATTAGTATTATCTGTGTTATTCGGACTATTGTCCCCATCTTCATTGTTATTTGTACAACGTTTCGGCCGATGTGCCCTCCGGCCTTCTTCAGGTATTTCTTGTCGGACTCAGGAACCTTCTTGTCGTAATCGGGAGCCATCACGGAACTTTGAACCTAACCCTTTATTCAGTCCATGGCGGTATCCTGTTCTCGTTCCGCTAACTATAGCTGGAGTAGAGACGTTAAGCTGTGTTAATTATTATTCTATGTTACTGCTGCCCTTGGCAAGGATTGAACTGCAGTCCAGAGACAACTGTCACTTAGAACTGTCTTAACCTAACTCCTAGGCCATGTGTCCAATTGGATGGCTCCCGATTACCACAAAAATGTTCCCGAGTTTGAAAAGAAGGTTCCCTAGTCCCAGAAGGTCTCCGAGTCTTACAATACCTGAAGAAGACCGGAGGGCACATCGATCGAAACGTTGTACAGATAACAATAAAGATGAGGACAATAGTCCGAATAACGCAGATAATACCAATTATTCTATGTTACTGCCGCCCTTTGCCAAGATTTAGAGTATACTTGTAGCAAAGAATCCAGGCGTGTCGCCATTCATATGAAAAAGATTCCATTAATTCTGACACAAGGTCAACAACAGTGAGCGCCCTTTGAGTATTGGTTAGTGTTCTTTTGTTTTAATCGTACAAATGTGAACTTGCAAAATATTTGCATTCTAAAAATACTTTTCAGTTTTGTTTGGTTGCAATTTTACGGCATGTCAATCCTTGTTGGGTTATTTTATGCCGAAGTCATTTTTGTTTTATTCATTCTTGTTAGGCATTCACATGTTTAAAATTCATTTTTGATCTAATCCATAGATGAGACCCTAAAAGGTACTACCACTCCGGGTCAGAGTGTATAACGGAGTAATGGCAATGTAGGGGTACTCCACACTTTGCTCTAGAACTGGAACCTCAATATTTCATGCAGGTTAGAATCATACACAGTGCACGTTTAATGACATGTCAAGTCTCTGGGGTTATCTAATTCTAAAACCATTATTGTAGAAAATCAGTGGAACTATTTAACCCATAGCTGGAGTGACAAGGAGATCCATACCTTTCCCAAATGTATTAGTCCGAAATTCAAAGCACTTACTCTAATACCGCAATGATATCCAAAAAATTGTTAAGTTGAATTAAACGGACCTAAATTCCATCATCGTATGTCACCACGCCAAAAGAAAAAAATACAAAAAATCAGGGAATTTAAAGAAATTTTCAGTGTTGATATATTAATAAATAAAAGATATAATTCACCAGTTATTCTATTTAAAACTTTTACAATTTTTCAGGTCAGTTAACTTTGAACCACGTATCTTTGAGGCGTAACACAGATTCTCATATATGTTTGTCCTATTTCGTTTGATTTCAGTTTAAAATAATATTTTTGAAGAAGTTTTATAAGAACGTTCCTTAATATTGCCTTGATGAGGGTTACTAAATGCAATTGACATGAGTGTGAAAAAGTGTGTTTAAAAAGATTGAGTGTAGATAAATAAAAATAAATAAATACTCGTCAAGAATGAATAAAACAAAACGTGCATTTTGGAAAACTTCCTTGAATTTGATGTTGGAATCATCTGAGTACGTAGTGCACCTGGTGGTATTAAAACAAACTAGCAAGAATATGTTCCCACCGATTGGTATCCCTACTTCTTATTCCCCAAATAATCAGTTCCAGCATGGCGATACAATGTTAGTGCAGAATCAAAAAGAACATAGAATTATACATAAGAATGGCAAGTTTTATCATCCTACTCGTGCGGAGGGATTGGTAATATATATATATATATATATATATATATATATATATATATATATATATATATATATATATATATATATATATATATGGGAGAATATGTGCTTAATTGGGGTCGTACCTAATTTTGAAAATTAATTAATTAATAATGAATTAGGCGGGAATGCCTATTTAAATGTATGGCTAAACAAATCGAGAAAAATCAATCTCTCGAAATGTACATACAGAGATTGATTTTTCTCGATTTGTTTAGCCATACATTTAAATAGGCATTCCCGCCTAATTCATTATTAATTAATTAATTTTCAAAATTAGGTACGACTCCAATTAAGCACATATTCTCCCAAAAATTGTCGGCAAAAAGCCATTCCAAACACACCGTGTTTACAACTTATCATATATATATATATATATATATATATATATATATATATATATATATCCTATTGATTATCTGCTTTTGTGTTCTCTGTTCCTGTCTTTACAGAATAGCATTTTCATTTTCTTTTAAAGGTGTATGTTAGGCAGTAGCAAAAAAAAAATCGTATACTACGAGTTTTAAAAGCGAATTAAGAATAATTAAATCTATTATTTAAGGTTAAACTTTGTCTAAATCGATAAGTAGTAACATAATAACCATAATTAAAAAAAAGAAAAATATCATTACATATGCAGTTTATTTTTAAAAGATTTAAAACTATTTGTTTTGGTCAATTTCGACGTGATCCTCCATTTTTGTCTTTTTTTCAATGGTTTTAGGCGCTTGTATACAATTTTTACGTAACATTTGGGATGTTAAAAAATTTACCAAAAATCAGGTAATTATCTGATTTTAATGAAATTTTCTGTATTGATTTAACAATTAATGGATTTTATAATGCATCAGTTATTTTATTTCAAAACTTTAATTTAGTATTTTTGCTATGAAAAATTAATATATACAATTCATTTAAAATATGAAAGTGTTGATGTTAAGTTTAAAATGTTATATTCTTAGATTCTAGAAATAAATATCTACTTAATGCAAACCTTATTTTTTTAGATAAAAGTAATAAGTTTTGAAGAAAAACTCGATTGAAAATGTAGCCCCTCCCCTTTTTAAGCAGAAAAACATTGATGTATAATTTTTTCTTTTATAAAATAATAGCCAATTAAATAATTATCGAAATGAGTAAAAAATAAATCTCCAAAAAATGAATTATTTATTATTTTTTTACATTTTATTTTTCCATTTTCGGTACTTGTTTTCTCATAGAAGCGTAACCGTAAAAAATGTTTTTGTTTTTATTCATAAGTTCGGTCTTTTATCTCATTATTTATACTGTAATTAATATATAAAAATGATCAACTTGCAAAACATTTTACGCCCATAACATAAGGGGGTCAAAATTAAGTGACCTGATAAAAATGAGAAAGTTTTGAAATAAAATGAATAATGCATTATAAAGATCGTTCTTCGATGAATAAACACTGGAAATTTCATTGAAATCCGATAATTCCCTGATATTTGGTAAATTATTTTCTGTCGGGGGGCTAAAGTCATTTGGTCAAAAATTACTTTGAGGCTCTGTTTGCCACTCCCTAGTGTATGTATTTAGAAAAGTTATGATTTTGGTCTTTGAAGAGCCAACTTGTCTAATCTTAATACTGCTATATAATATGTTCAAAGAAAGTTGGAAAACTGATATGCTTGAAATAATCATTGTAACTCTGAATCTTCTTATTATAATGGAGATTGTGTGTTTGTCTGTCTGTTCCCTTTGTTATTTACATCACATTCTCCATGATTTTATTTTTATTTAAACTTCAATTATTAATAAAATTGTTTTACATCATTAAGACTGTTGATCATATCTACATGATTTTTCTACGTATCCCACTTGTACGGGTCAGGCACAAGGCCCTATTTATGTGGGACCACCCACAAGCCGAGACTCATGGGGTGGCGGGTGAAAAATTGCGTCGATCCCGTCGGCATTCCCCCTCAAGGGGTGCGCCTCAGGCACTGGGCAATAAATCCCAGCCCTGCCCCTTTAAATCAATGGGGCAGGTATTGCCTGGGGGGATAGCCCCCTGGGATCGACGCTATTAACTCGTAAAGATCCAGGGCCGAAGCCTGTGGACCCCGGCGTGGGCCGGATCTACATACTAATAACATGCAATTGTATTTATATATACAACAAAATAGCGGTTTACAGTGTGAATGGAAAGGCTAATTTGCATATTGATCCTAAAAATGTGATTTTAATAAATATATGCTTAGTATTATTGATTTCTAATTGTTTGGTTTTATTTTAATGAATATAAGCAAAAATCTCGGGGATAAATCTTAAAAGAAATCCATTAACAAGAACAAATAACTGTAATTTTATTCTTTACTTCCTATTTTAACTAAATAGTTAAATTTAAAAAAATTTACCAATGAAAGACGGGAGTAATGGAAAATGATGCAAGAGTTAGTTTCAAAGTTGTTCTATTTTTCAATCATACCCCCTCTGTTCCAATGTTTTTTCTGCATTCTTATTCAGTTTCATTAGCCTTTCTAATTTAATGTGATATTTTATTATATCAAAAGTTAAATACTTGCACCCGGAGGGTGCATATATTTGCTAGTTATTATAATGGAGATTGTGTGTTTGTCTGTCTGTAACGAAAACTATATTACTTCTCAAGTCACAATTCCCTTGTTATTTACATCACATTCTCCATGATTTTATTTTTATTTAAACCTCATTATAAATAAAATTGTTTTACATTATTAATACTGTTGGCCTTATCTACATACTTATAACATGCAATAGTATTTATATATACAAGAAAATAGCTGTCTACAGTGTTAACAGGAAGGCTAATTTGCATATTGATCTTAAAAAGTTGATTTTGATAAATATGTGCTTGGTATCATTGATTTCTAATTGTTTGATTTAAAAAAAATAAATATGAGTAAAAATCGCAGAGATAAATCTTTTTAAAAAATCCATTAACAAGAGGAAATAACTGTAATTTTATTCTTTACTTCCTCCAAAAATAAAGAAATGGTGTAGAACTTACTGAATTTCTTTGTTTTGAATTGGTCCACGGGTTGACATATTTTTTTAACAAATTCATGTCCACTTTTGTGACCCCAATTTTGGGGCTTCAAATTCTCATAACTTTTGAACCACTGGGGATATTTGCATAATTCAAACAGTTCTGAACTCCATTTACAGAGCACTATATAACTAAATAACTATAAGCTGGGAATTCTAAATGGACAGGGGCTTTACATCCCCAACAACCTCTTCACATTGAACTCATTTCTTAAACATATAAGTAAGTCTTCATTCAAAACTTCTATCAACCAAAAAGTGTTTTTCAAAATTTGAATTGAAAGTTTAAAAAAATCCGATTACCGATTTTTATTTTTCAATTCCCGAATAATTACGCTAAAATTTATTTTCCACAAGAAATATTTATTTTTCAACATAGTCTCCTTCCTTAGTTGATAAAATACAAGAGAGAACTGCAATGTCTCATAGATGCGGCGTGGTAGTTAACGTGCTGCGTGGCACTTTCGAAGTAATACCCTTGGGAATTTTTGAGTTAAATAGTGCCACAATAGTTCTTATAGAAGTGTGAGGGCCCCTCAGGTGTAGTGGCTGGCGTGCTAGACAGCGACATCGTAGTAAGCGAGTTCGGACTCCAGTCATTCACTTTTGGACACCTTGGGAAAGGTATGAACCCTCACATACCCCCATTTATAGGTTAAATAGTTCCACTACTGTTCTTCTACAAGTGAAATAGTCTCCGATACGTAGTGGCTAATGTGATAGACTGCAATATCGTTTCCAAAAAATTAACCCATTTAGTTCAAAAAACTATCAGCAACTTTTGTAAAAACATTTTCGTTGCTGCAGTAATGGTGGGGAACAGAAAGGCACTTACAAGCTACACTGTCCCTGGATTTAAGTTTAAGTTTAAGAAATTTATCAAATTATAAAGACTAACGAAATTAAATAAGAACGCATATAATCACATAACACTCATTTTCATTATATCTTAATTGGTTTCTTTATAAAATCATTCATAGGATTGATTTTAATACGTCGAAGTATAAAACAATAATACTAGAGAACATTAAGACCAACAAATGATTTATTAAACCCGGTTTTGTTAAAACCAGTACACAAAATTTACCACACTGTATATTATGTAAACCTTTATTTCTTAGTGATATATAAGACACATTGCAGGATTTTAAACTCACTAATAACATGGGCTGTTTTGATTTTCATAGAAACCTCGTTAATATTTATTCTACGAATAAATGATATTAATTAAATGCTCATGCGCAATTTCTGAGGGTATTGTGACGTAAACAGTGACGTAGTTTTGGTTACAGACAGACAAAAACCGAATCCCCTTTGATAAGATTATTATAGTTGTAACCATTTTTGTCAGTATTTAAAACTTGGTTCATCATCATCATCATCATCAGTAGTACGGATTCCTTTCTCTCTCTCTCACCATCTGTCCCTATGATTCATCGCACCCAGTGTCCGCACAGACCTGAAGAATGTAAGTCTTTTGCTGGTCGACCATCACTGGTGCGTCCATGTGTAGTAGTCCACTGCAGAACGTCATGCACGTGATTGTCCTTACCTCTTCAGCGTCTTTCTTGTATGCTTTGTGAGATGGGAGGTGAGTGGCCGTATAATAGCTGTTTTCTAGAGCGGGGATCTTTTTGCGTTAAGCAGAGCGCGATCCTTGGTAAAGAATCCTTTGGTCGTTCCTTGGTGCTCCTCAATCTTGCAAGTTCTTCGTCAATGATTGCAAATGGACGTCTTCCTAGTATCTGCGATTAAGTAGTTAACCAGCCACGCATTCGGGCTGTTTATTGGCTGAGGTATAAAACACGTGACCTCGCTTAGTCTATAAATATAAGTGGTGTGTTGTAGCACACCTTATATCACAAAAATATTCAAACAGATGCTACTTCCAGGATCTGTTCCAAACATTGGGGTTCCCATCGAGCTTTTGCTCCTAGCGTCTGCCCTGCTATTTGCCTATAGCTGGAGGGAGAATTGGATTCATACCTTTCCCAAATGTATTAGCACCATGTGAAATGCAAACAGCTTCGTCCAGGAATAGAACTCGGGTTGACGAGTCCATTTCTTACGAACTCTAAGCACTAGACCATGCGCCTCCAACTCAGTAGATACATAAATAAATATATTTTGTACTTTTAATACTGGATAATCATTTTGATCTGGTTATTTAAAGAAAAAATAGTTCAGAAGTCGAAAAAGGATGGGCACCTCTGTTCTATATAGATCATAGATTAACCACTCTGAACAAGATATCAACTTATTTACAAGATTACTGTTGTGTATATATATATATATATTTACCAACCCTCCTCACAAGCAGGATGTGACACAAGATCAATTTCTTAAGTGGAGTTTTCCTTCTCCTAGACAGGTTGGCTAAACAAGGTTAAACAGCCCAGTCTGTCCTACTATTTGGTTTGAATTTAAGTAAAAATATGCAATAAAACGTTGCCTGAGAAAAAACTGAAAAAAAAGAAAAAAACCAAGTGTCATACTAGCTGAAAATAATCAATTAATACTATAACACTTGGCTAAAAGAAAAAAAATATTTAAAAAATATATAAGGCAGCTAGGATTGCCTAAAGCTAAAATGTAAAGAGTACTTGATATCATTACAATAATATATATATATATATATATATATACACATAAGCCACTTATTAGCTAAGTAGGTCAGTGTTTTTACATATATATTTATGAATCTCCATTCCTAATTAAAACTCGGAATATTTTATAATCATTTTTAGTTGTGATAGTTTCTTTATTCTCCTTATTTTTGTTTTCAAACTCACAGCCACATTGGGAATGAATTGTATTGATAAAATCCAAGTAGAAAAATTATTTTTTACTGAGTTTTCCTTCTTCTCCTGATTTTCCCGAATCTGTGTCTAATGACGAATGTCTTTTTTGCTTCCAATTTGGGTTGATGGTTGCTCTTCTCAGCAGCCATTTGTCGCCATATTTGATAGTTCGCTCACGAAACAATCGAACAAGAGCAACAATTTTGTGTTCCGAATTTGAAGATATTCGTTGAATATTGGCATTAGCAGGAGTAGACATAATGATTGCACGCTGCCGAGATATGGAGGCTGTTGCTACCGCTTAGCATTTTGCGATTCTAATGCAAAGTTACCAAAGGAAAGAAAAACCAGCCATACAGTAGTACTAACACGGCTACAGCTCGGAATAATCACCGTTTTAACCAGAATTAAGATGGGTCGTAGTTTTAAGGAACATGGGTATTAACATATTGATAAGTTTATCTGAACAACTGACCTGTCTAGTCTTGCACTCCTTTTGTGCCAGTTTGCTATATTCGCTTATTATGGGATTAACCGAATCATCTCTGACTTCAGATAACCGACAATTGCTATCCAATTTGTGCATCACTTTTGGAGAGTCTGGATGCTCTTAATTCTTCCTCTGGTTTCCAGTTTATCCAGTCTTTTCTAAGCATTTTGGGGCTGTTCCAAGTGCACCAACTACAATTGGTATCACTTTGACTTTCATATTCCATAGCTTTTTTTAATTCTCTGGCAAGGTCCAAGTATTTTTTACATCTTTTCGTTTTTCCTTCATCTTCACCCTGTGTTCTGTTTGAACCGCAAAATCCAACATCATTATTATTATTATTATTATTATTATTATTATTATTATTATTATTATTTACTCGTTTTGAGTTTTCACATCAGCATTAGCTGATGGTCTTTCACTGGAGTCTGAGTGACAGCAAGTCTCCTCAGGTCTCCAGGACTCTTTTGAGTATTCTGGCAGATTTCAACAATGCTGTTGTCAGGATGGTCTCAATTCTTCATCTGATTTCTTACTCCTCTAGTCTGTTTTCTAAATTTTTGTAGACCGTTCCAAGTGCACCAACTACTATTGGTATCACTTTCACTCTCATATTCCACAGCTTTTTCAATTCTCAGGCAAGGTCCAGGTATTTGTCCATCTTTTCATTTTCTTTCAACTTCACCCTGTGTTCTGCTGGAACTGCAAAGTCCGCCAGTTGGCACGTTCTCTTTATTTTTATTTTTTGTTAATCAACACTAGATCTGGATATTATTATTATTATTATTATTAGTAGTAGTAGTAGTAGTAGTAGTAGTAGTAGTAAATCACTTGCCTAATATGCAGTATGGGAGTGGTCTAGGCTGAAGTGGTTTCGAGAGCGGATAAAAGACAAGTTTTGATTTTTATTTATTTTTAAGGCAGGAAAACACAAATTACACATGTTATAGGATGTTATATCATTATTATTAGCGAATCCGTGATAATCAGAAACATTGTTGTTATTATTGAATTTTTACTAGAATTGTTGTACTTTTTTATAACAACTAACAGGTCGACGTTCTACGATCTTTCATTATTGTTATTGCTTTCTCTTATTTGTATTGTTATTAACAGCGTTATTATTGTTATAATGGTTGTATATTTTGTATATAGTGATTTACATTATATTTTTGTTATATTATGGGCTTTAATTAAGAACTACTTACGACACAAAAATCAATATATTTTGGCAGGGCAGCTATGATATGCGGAAGGGTATTTTTGCATTGAATCTAAAGAATGATTGACAGATATGTTTTCGCGGGGACTCATATAATTTCCGAGCTTATTGGCAATTAAATTCGAATTAAAATATAAAATTTAATGTAGACTAAAATTATACGACTATTTATTGTTTGTAAATAATTTTCTCGTAAAACCCTACACGTTAGATAAAATATATATTAAAATAAAACAAACTATATATAAATCAATAATACCAGGCATGTATTTATTAAAACTTGTTTTACAATGCAGACCGTGTAATTGCAAACTTAATGGCGTTTGCGACCAGACGTACCTGGTGAGGGTTTTAAGGTAAAAGGAGCCCTGGAAAACACGTCTCGCTGTTCGTTGTTCAACACTATAAGTGACTTTAGTCATAGAATTCAATTTAAGCGCTAATGTCGTATATTAGCGATTCGCCCTCTGGTGGCAGGAGCAGATAATCTATTTCGAATATTTCTGATATAGAGGCTATCTGTTGATTGACGAATTCATTGATGACTTTAAAGACATGTCAACACGTCTAGGGTTATTTTATATCTAGTGATTAAGGAGTTGCCTTAATTGCGCGTTTATTTTGTATATTTTTGTGTACTTACTTTTTCTTTTTCTTTTTTTTTTTTTTTTTTTTTTTTGGCATACGGTCCTATTGAATACGAATCTTTTTTAAACATACGAGCAAAAGAAAAAAACCCTCCGTGTGGTGTTAAAATTAATTTTTGCCAAGCTCTTTCATAAAAATTATAAACATATCTTTGAAATCTTATATTTTCTAATGTAGTTGACATAAAACAAGTTTTACTGTCAAAATTCAAATAAATATGTTTTCTTTCTAAAGAAAAAAAGAAGAAAAAAGAACGAAGTTTAATAACAGTTAAATTCAAATTAATTCCAATTGACGCCCTCCATAAGAAACATAACAAGTAACAAGAATAGGGGAAAGGTTTACTAAGCAAGATCCAAGTGAACAGTTTGGTTTGGTTTGTTTTATTTTACGGCATATCAACCTCAGTGGGTCATTTAATGCCGACAAAGTTGTGAAATAAATTCATTCTTAATGGATAATACAATTTTGTTTATCAACTCATGTTTTTTCTATTTAACCCATAGATGGGACCCTAACAGGTACTACCACTCTGGATCAGAGTGGACCAGGGAGCAATGGTGATGAATGGGTGCACCACATTCCCCAAACCTTCAAAACTGGAACCTCACCATCAGATAGTTTAACGTCATTCTCAGGACATGTAGACCCTCAGTAACCGCCTTCTAGCACCCATATGATAAAAGGGGTGGGGGCTTGCCATAAGGGCAATAGGGTTGGGAAAATCATATAGGTGCTAGGGCTTGACGTGACCAGTCGATTGATCGGAGGGAGCCTCTCCGACCGCCCGTCTAGCCCAAGATAGGGCCAAAGTGGAGTATTGCATGTCATTAACTGCTCATCCACCGGGCTCTATCCTTAAGGATCACAGGTCGCCACCCACGGCCAACAGGTGCCCCATTGGGGGAGTCTTACCCCTCTGCAGAGGTGCAGTCTGTGCATTGTAACGCCCCAGCGACAGAGCGGCCAAGTGAACAGAGTAATTAGCAATTGTTTTATTAAACAAGTCTTAGAGATCTAGTTCTCCACGCTTCCACACCAGGTTTATATCAGATATTATTAATAGGAAAACAGATGAATCCATTCTCCTTATTTAGGTACTATATGACAGAGCCAAGTTGTTCTTTTATTTCGATGATGGTCAGTTCTCTTTACTGTTCCTGTTTTTCTTTCTGTGATATTCTTTCTTTAATAATAATAATTTTACAGACATTAAATTTAGTGTTCATTCATTAAGTTTTATTATCTACTAATAATGGAGATTCGCTTCCGGTTTTTGTCTGTAATAAAAACTACGTCACTGCTTACGCCACACTATCCAAAATCGTCATAACATAGAATAAATACACTCAAAATTTGAACATGCAACATTAGATAGTCCTCATTGTTTTTTAAAACAAGTTTCAATAAATACATGACTGGTATTATATATCTATATATAGTTTGTTTTATTTTAATACATATTTAAAGTTTACATTTCAAATTGTTTTATTTTTTAATCCTTTAATGAATTTGATGATTTTACTTACTTAGGGTACAAACTCGCGACATTGAATTTTTTACTCCCACCCCTCAGGCAATATGTTTTTAAAATCTATTTTTACATCGCCCGGAGGGTGTTTTTTATTTTGCTAGTTATTGATAATGATGTCCAAGTTTCTCCAGAAAACTTAAGACACTGTTGGATAGTGTTGTATGAGGGATAACACACAGAGAGAGAGAGAGAGAGAGAGAGAGAGAGAGAGAGAGAGAGAGAGAGAGATGTCCTCGATGTCCCTTAATGTTGGGTAGAATCCTTTGGTTGTTCCTCGGCGTCCCTTAGTTTTAGGTAGAATTCTTTGTTCGAGCAGAGCGTAGGTTGCCAATCTGTTCGTCAGTGGCGCATATATGCAAATGCACGGCTTTCAAGATCGGCGATTAAGTAGTCAACTAACCACGTATTCAAGCAGTTGATTGGCTGACTTTAATCCATGCGCACACGCCCACGCCCACTTCTATAAGTTTAAATGGCTGTTTCCAGCACACCTTATATACTAAAATATTCCAAAGAAGCGACACCAGATAATCAGGATTTATATTTTTGCATTTCGTATTAGACGATTTGGACGGTCTCATTTTTGACTAGAGGGTGTTACAAGATGATAACGGAAGGAAGATTTAGGAACAGGCGTACTAATATAAAGATTTGACGATAAAGAATAAAATTACAGTTATTTTTTGTTTTATGTTTTTTGTTTATTTCATTTATTATGTTTTTTCTTTATTTTTATTTTATATCATAAAGAATATTAAGAAGTGTAAATTTATTGAAGTGAACACTTGAAACTTATAAAGAGACATTTTTCTTTTAAATTCTGTACCTCTGATATACAAAATCCGGTAAAACTGATACTCAAAATGCTATACTACTGATATTCAAAATTCTGTACCTCCTATATGCAAAATCTGGTAATGCTGATAATAAAACTGCTATACCTGTAAAATTCAAAATCCTGCACCTCTGATATGCAAAATCAGATAAAACTGATATTAAAACTGCTATACCTCTGAAATTCAAAATCCTGTACCTCTAATATGCAAAATCCGGTAAAACTGATACTTCAAAATCCTCTATCACTGTTATCCAAAATCCTGTAACTTTGATATGCAAAATCCGGTAAAACTAATATTCAAAATGCCATACCTCTGATATTCAAAATCCTGTACCTCTGATATGCAAAATCTGATAAAGCTGGTAATAAAACCGCTATACTTCTAATATTCAAAATTATGTACCTCTGATATACAAAATCCTATAAAACTGATACTAAAATACAATATATTAGATATTCAAAATCCTGTTCCTCTAATATGCAAAATCTGGTAAAACTGATACTAAAAATGCAATGCCTCTGATATTCAAAATCCTGTACCACTAATATGCAAACTCTGGTAAAACTGATACTAAAAATACAATACCTCAGATATTCAAAATCCTGTACCTCTAATATGCAAAATCTGGTAAAACTGATACTAAAAATGCAATACCTCTAATATTCAAAATTCTGTACCTCTACTACTGGTATGGAAATACCTATACCTTTGATATGCAAAATACTGTACCACTAATATGGAAATACGTGTACCTCTTATATGCAAAATACAGTTCCTCTGATGAGCAGAATCTCGTACCTGCGATATGCAAAATACAGTACTTCGAGCATACAACATCCTGTAGCTCTGTTTATGCAAAATGATATACCTCTGATATGAAAATATCTGTACCCTGATATATAAAATCCTGTAGCTGAGATATCCAAAATCATGTACCTCTGATATGCAAAATCGTGTTCCTAGAATAAACAAATGCTCTATCTCTGATATGCAAATACCTGTAGATCAGAAATGCAAAATATAGTACCTCTTATATGCAAAATACATTACCTGATGTGCAAAATATTGTACCAATGATTACAAAATCAATATTTGAAGGTAAAAAATTCAGATTAAAATGAAATTTCAGAAATTTTTACTAAATTTAATTTAATTCCATAAAGATAATAAAGATATATATATATATATATATATATGTGTGTGTGTGTGTGTGTGTGTGTGTGTGTGTGTGTGTGTGTCCGTGTGTATGTATATACGAATAACCAAGATACTTTATCTAGTGTATGGAAATATGGAATGAAAAAAAATATATATATATATATATATATATTTATATATATATATATATATATATATATATATATATATATATATATAAATCCATCGGGAAATGAGACGATTTTAACCTCCACCTATATTCATAATTAATACATTTAAATATAATATTTATATATATATATATATATATATATATATACAAATACAAAATATGCCTACATATGGAAATACAAAATCCAATATATATATATATATATATATATATATATATATATATATATATATATATATATATATATGCATATATACACACATACATACATATATATACATTCACACACACACGGAGACACACACATATATATGTATAATATATATATATATATATATATATATATATATATATATGTGTGTGTGTGTGTGTGTGTGTGTGTGTGTGTAGGAAAGAAATTCAAGGAAATTTGGTTATGTTAATGTACACATATAAACACGCACCACACCAAACGCATACCAACACACATATATACACATGCACATTCCATACACACATTGATATATATATATATATATATATATATATATATATATATATAAATCCATCGGGAAATGAGACGATTTTAACCTCCACCTATATCAATAATTAATACATTTAAAACTATTGTAACTATTAATCTATCATATATATATATATATATATATATATATATAAGTCATCCACAGACACGCGTTTCGGCCTTTTACGCCTCATCAGTGTGGCTAGACACAGCTATCTTTGGATATATATATATATATATATATATATATATATATATATATATATATATATATATGTAATTAATTATGTAGCTGTCTGACTGATAAGACTAACGTCATTTATTGAGTTCTGGTCGAAATAAATTTATAATAAATTCATAATAATGATGATTTGTTAAGTATTTCTTATATATATATATATATATATATATATATATATATATATATATATATATATATACCCAGGATGAGACACAAGGACAATTTTAACAAGGTTGTATTTGGAGCTTTCCTTCTAGACTTGGTTTCCATACCAAGTTAAAGAGCCCAGTCTGCCCTACTATTTACCCCTAGCTGGAGGGAGACTAGCTAGATTGATACTGTTCCCAAGGGTATTAGTGCTATGTGAAATACAAACAGTTGTGTCTTGTTTATAAACATAGGTATTTACTGAGATCAGCTTCATATGGAACAAGGACACATTTTTATAGATTGTTGTCAATTAGAGAAAGTTTATTAATAGCTAAATTAGGTCCTAATATAAGCAATAGATTAGAATTAAACACGGAATACATAGTTAACTAAATTACACGTTCCATATATAGCTGTTACATAATCTATGCGGTTGCATAAGATTATTGTCAATCCCCTGTATTTCTAAAGGGATGGCCCTTTTCATATCACGGGCGGACTTTCCATGGAATAGTACAGAAAGCCCGCGAAATACGTGAAGTCACGTGGGACCTGGTTGGGTCTTCAGTTTTCAGTTGGACGTCAGGCAGTGAAGATGTGCTGCCTTAACTGGAACTCACGCGCGCTATGTTAGTCAGATGTTTAGTTACATGAAATGTTTAGTTACGTAAATAAAAGCTTAAGAAAATAACACGGTTTTGTGATTAATGAATGTCTTGATAACAAGACTGATGAAGAAGAAGAAATGAGTTAAGTGCGACCGACCACCAAGAAGAAGAATTGTTAGAAGAGACGCTAGAAGAACTTAAGATAGAAAAGTCTCCAGAAGAAGAATAGAAGTAAGAAGTTAGAAAGGGTATACAACATAGCTTATAGTTTATTTTGTATACATATTTTACACATATATATGTAATTTTCCCTATCACAAATTTAAACCTACTAACAATCAACTATTTGCATATTTTTACTTTGTTCCCTCAAGAAATAAGTCCAAGGTGGACACTTGAAATAACGGATTTGAATTATGTAATACATCTATAATAGATATCTCTTAATTTTACTATAATATATTAATTTAATGGCATTAATTTTTGACTAACCCACGTATATATATATATATATATATATATATATATATATATATATATATATATATTTTTTTTTTTCTTTCTTTAACGATCTAACTATATATATTCATTAACCTTCATTAACGATCTGTGATCGGTTGCGGAACTATTGCATCATAATACATTCTGCTTTTATATGGAAATATATGATGGTGTCAATTAAATCCAACAACTAATTAAAATATTCTATAACTTCTGTTTAAAGCTGTAGTATTAGATCAGGTTTTAAAATTGTAAAAAGATAAAGTTAAAATATTTCAAAATAAAACTACAGAAATATCCTTATATCTTATTATAATGGAGATTGTGTGTTTGTCTGTAACTGAAACTATATCAGTACTCAAGTCACAATTCCTTATATTATTTACGTCATATTCTCCATGATTTTATTTTTATTCAAACCTCAATTATAAATAAAATTATTTTACATTATTAATAGTGTTGACCATAACTACATACTAATAACATCCAATTGTATTTATATATACAACAAATAGCGGTTTACAGTGTGAACGGGTAAGCTAATTTGCATATTGATATTAAAAATTTAGTTTTATTAAATACGAGCTTAGTATTATTGATTTACAATTGTGATTTTATCTTAATGAACATGAGTAAAAAATCTCTTAAATAAATCTTTAAAGAAATCCATTAACAAGAGAAAATAACTCTAATTTTATTCTTTACTTCCTATTCAGCTTAAATAGTTAAATTAGGAAAATTTATTAATGAAATACGGGAGTGATGGAAGAGTAAGTTTCAGTTATTCTATTTATCAATTATATCCCCGTCTGTTTCAATTCTTTTTATCTGCATTCTTATTTAGTTTCATTAGCCTTTCTAATTTAATATAATATTTTATCACATTAAAACTTAAATACTTGCACCCGGAGGGTGCGTTTATTTGCTAGTTCATATAATTGATATATTAATTTTCATACATCTTTGGCATTTGTAAAAATTATTTTATAAATCTGAATCAATATGAGCATGCATTGTACACGAGATATTGATGATCCGAAATAGATTCATACCCACACACTCATACATACTTTACACACATACGTACATGCATGCACATACATACTTAGATACATGCATATATACATACATATATACATACACCTAACATTCTCATGTACGTACATATACATGCACTCACTCGCATATATATCCGAACACATGCGTAGATATGCACACAGTCAAGAGACATGCGCACACCTACGTACATACACGCGCATATTCATCGCAACGACTTGTCGGACGAATGCCACTCCTTCATTCATTGTCCGTTCGTGAGCTTGTTGATGACTTTTCAGTCCGGTCAGCGACTTGCATATCTTGGAGCAAATTTGGCACTCATAACGATCGGTTTTGACTTAGGTGACAGGCATGGTTTACGCATCACTATGAACTCAGGCCACCAGCTGCTTCGGTACTCTTTAGCGCAGCACTCATATGATTTCATGTGATTAACAAAAAATGAATTACAAAAAAAAAAAAGAAATTTTAAGAAAAAAAAAATAACAAAAAAGAAAAAGTAATGATAAAATTCAAAAATAATTAAAAATATAGATAAATAAAAAAAAAATATTCCAATGTTTTTAAGGTCCAGGTATTTGTTCATCTTTTCATTTTCCTTCATCTTCACCCTGTGATCTTCTGCGACTGCAAAATCCACCAGTTGACAAGTTCTTTTTTTTTTATAATCAACACTAGGTCCTGTCTCCTTACTGGGATATTATTATTATTATTATTATTATTATTATTATTATTATTATTATTATTATTATTATTATTATTTATTTATTTATCTTATCATTATTTTATCTATTATTTACTATCATTACAATTATTATTTATCATTATTTATTATTTATCATATTAATACTTTATCCACTATTCAGTATTATTATTATTTTTTCCATTATTTATTATTATCATCATTATTATTATTTATTTAAATTTATTTCTATTTTTATTTATCTTATTACAAGATAAAAAAGCAAACACAAATAAACAAAACAAAAAAGAAATAATAACAAATAAATAAATAAAAACCAAATTCATTTTTTTATTTATTTATTTACTTCATTTCAATTTTAATTTTTTAATAGTTTTACATGTGCACACATACACACACATATATAGTTACACGTGCAGACAAAAAACACACAACTTTCCATTTTGAAACAGCGAAATTTGTTTTTTTTTTAATTATTTATACATAGATACCCAGGCTCACACATACATACGCCCTCATGCATATACATACACTTACCTATACATACTTCCACCCCCACACACACGCATACATATATACATATATACTTACACACGCAGATACAAACACACGCATACGCAAGCATTCATACACACTTACAGCAAATTTTGAAACATGATTTTTTAAAAATACGTACACACACGCACACACACGCGCACACACACATACACACACACACACACACATACACACACACACAACACACACATATATATATATATATATATATATATATATATATATATATATATATATATATATATAGGCTCACTTGCGTACATATACGTACATACACGCGCATACACAAACACACACATACACATACACAAGTATACATACACTGTCACACCAAATTTTGCAACCGTGATTTTTTTAAAATTACGTATACATACATATATATATATATATATACGTACTCATGCACACAAACGCGCACTCACTAATAAATACTTGCGCACACATACGTACATACACAAGCATACATAAATACATACACACACCCATACTTACACACGCAGATACAAACACAC
>CM042181.1:42055395-42107895 GCA_023376005.1 Doryteuthis pealeii | reverse complement strand
TCATGCAGATGCACACCAATAAATTTATACATATATAATTAATAATAATAATAAATTTATACATATTTATACAATATATTTATACTCGAGAACTTTCTTGTCGTAATCGGGAGCCATCACGGAACTTTGAACCTAACCATTTATTTAAAGGGTTAGATTCAAAGTTCCATGATGGCTCCCGATTACGACAAGAAGGTTCTCGATTACGGCAAGAAGGTTCCCGAGTTCGACAGGAAATATCTGAAGAAGGCCGGAGGGCATATTGGCCGAAACGTTGTACAAATAACAATGAAGATGGGGACAATAGTCCGAATAACGAAGATAATACTAATCATCAAGCCTCATCTCAAACATTCAGAGAAATAGTCGATAATTAATAATAATAATAATCTTATTATAATGGAGATTGTGGGTTTGTTTGTCTGTAACCGAAACTATATTACTATACAAGTTAGAATTCCCTTTGTTATTTACATCACATTCTCTCTGATTTTATTTTTATTTATACCTCAATTATTAATAAAATTGTTTTACAATACTTATAATGTTGACCATAACTACATACTATTAACATGCAATTGTACTTATATATACAACAAAATACTGGTTTACAGTATGAATGGGAAGGCTTATTTGCATATTGATCTTAAAAATTTGATTTTAATAAATATATGCTTAGTATTATTGATTTCTAATTGTTTGGTTTTATCTTAATGAATATAAGCAAAAATATTCAATGAATCTTAAATGAAATCCATTAACAAGATAAATAACTGTCATTTTATTCTTTATTTCCTAATTTAACTAAATAGTTAAATAAGTAAAATTCAGCAATGAAAGACGGCAGTGATGGAAGAATAAGTTTCATTTCTATTTTTCTATTATACCCCTCTGTTTCAAATCTTTTTATCTGCATTCTTATTAGACTTTCTGATTTAATATAATATTTCATTACATTAAAACTTAAATACTTGCACCCGGAGGGTGCATATATTTGTTAATAATAATAATAATAATAATAATTTGCAGTGACAGCAGATCACAGGGTGAAGCTAAAGCAGAAGAACATACTAACAGACGAAGATTATACAACTTTCTAAGGACAGATCAGTGAACAAGGATTAAAACTGATACTACATATTTCTACTTCAAAGAAGGATCAAACTTTATACTACAAGAGATTTTATTTGCAGTGAGAATCTTCATGAATCACCCCTTACACACACACACATACACACACACACACACACCAAATGGCAATTCTTCGCTCTGAATGTATCTCTGAAAGCCATACATTTGAGCCTTCCCAATTCTTTAGAAACATCTTAGAAATGCTGAGTGGACGATACAAGGTTCTTTTTTTCATTCAATTCCTCGTGTGTAAACAAATTTTACAAATCCATGAATAACTGAATTGAGGATACATGGCAAAGGTGATTATCGAAGGAAAGATATTTTACAGCACATCGATTTAACGTTAAATCGAACAAGCTTCCCACTACTATTGGCGTTTCAGTCTCGGAAGACTATAATATAGATTTTGTGCCTCTGAAGTTACAGTGCCTCCTGGGAATGTGAAGTCCAATGTTTGAAAAACATTCTCGTCCACAGATGTCGCATTTGAAGGCTGTCCCTGAAGATGTTGATATGCCAGTGCTTTTTTCTGGGTCTGCTGTAATCGATTTATCGTTAAATCGAACAAGGTTCCCCCTACACCAACAAATCCGTTTACAGCGGTTTATCATAGAGGTTAGACGGTTTTTTTTTCTTACGGATCTTTCATAGTCTTCCATTTTTTTATTTCGACATGCAATTCGAGAAAAAACAGAAAAATGAATATTGACTTGTATAGTGAGATAGCCAATGGCGTGTCATCTCATTTGCATATGTCTCCTACAGCGGTTGATATATAGAGATAGTTTTGAGGACATAAACTAACTAGCTACGATAAGCTAAGAGAGAGAGAGAGAGAGAGAGAGAGAGAGAGAGAGAGAGGAGAGAGAGAGCTACAATACGCTCAGAGAATTACTACTACTACTACTGCAACAAGAAGTACGAAACTACACATCACAACAACTTGTCTGACCACCTGAAAGATAATGTTCATACCCTGCACCTCGGATTAATCATTTTGTAAAGCTCGCAAGACGCAGAGATTTTTTTTTTTTTAAATAGATGGGAAAATATTTAATCATAGCTCATTAGATATTGAGTTTTTCTTGTTTTCAATTAAAATGACAGAGAATCATTCTTCTGATACAACAGGAAAATACCTAATTTGAGAATTAATTGGTTATAATTAAAGGAATTGGGCGTGCATATCGGTTTAAATGTAAGGCGTAAACAAATAGAGAAAATGTCCATCTCTGTATGTACATTTCAGCCTATTAGGCCTCATCAGCAGAGTTATAGACACGGCAGTGCTTTGTGCGTGATTCGAACCCTACCTGTTAAGCTGACAGGCGGAGACTCTAATCATTGCACTAGCTGGCTTTCCCAGATTTTCTCGTTTATTTTAAACTGGTATATATATCGCTTTTTTGGTTGACTTACAGCACGAGACACGAAACCATACCATCGTTTCCTATCTGAGGATGGCAAACTGTATTGCCGAAAGCGCTCGTTTTGAAACCTTTGGGACTGTTACACCAGTTACACCCCGACACTAAAAAGATGGCCCGAAAATTGGAACGGATCAACCAAAGACTTGTCCGACAGGATTGTCTGTACAGTTCAAAAAATTATATTATATATATATATATTATATATATATATATATATATATATTTGGGAGAATATGTGCTTAATTGAAGTCAGACCTATTTTTTTGAAAGTTAATTCATTAATGATTAATTAGGCGGGATTCAACTACTTAAATGTAAGGCTAAACAAATCGAGAAAAATAATTTCTCGATTTGTTTAGCCTTACAAAACATTTCTCGATTTTTTAGCCTTACATTTAAGTAGTTAAATCCCGCCTAATTAATCATTAATTAATTAACGTTCAAAAATTAGGTCTGACTTCAATTAAGCACATATTCTCCAAATACTGTCGGCTGAAAATAGCTAGATTCGTTTAATATTATATATATATATATTATATATATATATTATATCCATTGGACACATAGCGTAGTGGATATATTATATATATATATATATATTATATATATATATATATATAATATACTCTTTGTCTAAACACGGCTTTATCCACTACGCTATGTGTCCAATTAGATGGATATATATATATATATATATATTATATATATATATATATGCTGGCAGTGAAAATTCATTTAAGTCGTCCCTAAGAGCTCAACCGAGTTTGGGAGCATATAATAAGTCATCTGCAGGTTTTTCGCCAGAAGGTACAAGTGTTCGCACTTTCCGAAACCCGAACCAAAATATTATATATATATATATATATATATATATTATATATATATATATATGAGGAACATAAGAACAAAACTCAGACAAAGTGTAAAGGATATATTTCGCTAGATCTTTTTTATCAGGTTATCATACAAGTGTTTTATAGAAGGGGAAGAGTGGCGGGAGGAGGTGGAGAGGAGAGGAGGTCAAGTGGGTGGTAAGCGTTAGTGAGGAGAAGTTTTTGAATGGCCAAGCAGGAATCATTGGAGAGGAAAGAAGGAAATCAGAAGGGGAGAGAGATAGAGATAATGAACAGAGAGAAAGTAGAGAGATATATTGTAAAAGAAACAGATATGTATGATAACCTGATAAGTCATTAAAACGACTGATGATGCCGAGCCCATGCTCTAGCAAAATATGTCCTACACACTTTTGTGTGAGTTTTGTACTCGTGTTCCTCGCTTCTCCATCACATTCTGTCGGATTCATTCCAATCTTCTATCCATATATATATATATATATATATATATATTATATTATATATTAAGTCATCCACAGACACGTGTTTCGGCGTTTCATGCCTCTTCAGGGTGGCTAGACACAACTATCTTTGGCTGGGGTCGAACTCAGATTGACCGTATGGCAGCCCGATATCTTATCCCCTCATCCACTGACAGCTGTAGCGGTGACTGGTGTTTTTTTAAACTCTTAAGTACATAGGTTTGTTTATGTATTTTGCGGTCACTGAGAATCTAATTTCCAGGGAAACGATCATTATATATATTATGAACAAATTTGGAAAAAATACATGTTTTGACATTTTAAGAAAAATATGTTTGTCTCAAAGAAACAACAAAAAAAACTCTCTAAAGAGAAAATTTGCCACCAAATTAATAAACTTTAGGTCTGTCTCAAGAGAAACAGAAAATACTCCATTCAGAGTAAAAACAAAATGATGAGTGATATCCTCAAACGTTGGTAGTCTCCATCTTCAAAACTCCATGGACCATCTTCAAAACTCGGCGAACACTACCTACAAAACTAGGTGACACCGAAGCTCAATGGTGTGAATCATTGTATTTATCACTATTTTTTGACAGCCGTTAAGATTCTTATATTTAAGTGCTTTAATCTCATGGGTCCACCAATCACAGAACAAAGACAATTTATTGCTGTCCACCTACAAAATTCCGAGAAAAAAACTTACAGATGATTCATCGTCACTGAATGACGAGTTCGGTCCTCGCTGGATTCCGCATACTTGAGAGCTTTGTGTCACATTCGTGTCGAATGGATAAGGTAAATACCTAACTTCCGATCGGGTTTTAGCGCCATGAGAAATGCAATCATTTATTCCTTTGTAAGATTCAAAGTTAATTAATGAACATACAATTCCAACACGTTGTGAGACAAAACATTTAATATATATAACAGCACATGGAAACAATAAGATACATAACGTACAAGAAACTAGAACATGTAAATACAAGATACAAGAGTAGAGATAAAAGATACAATAAGATATAAGGACACATTCATGAATGGTAAATACAAGATACAATATTTAGGTATAAACGAGATACCCAAATGTACATAAAATATAAATGTTACAGACATGGAACTAAAGGATAGTCCATGCTGTATAAAAGACTTACAGTAATGTAAGTGTGGGGGGGGGGCAAAAGCCCCACCGAGAAGGGGGTAGATAGACTCTAGCCCATAGTAGTTCGTTGAGAAGATCCAGCTAAAAGAGAAAGACAAGTTCAAATAAGGCGCTTAAATACCAGAGGTCCCCAGTGGGAACAAACGGCAACGCAGCGAGAAGATAACTCTTCCAGGCAAAGGGAAGATAATCCCCTACACCTTCAACTTATCAATGTATATAAAAATCTTTAATCAGTAAATTTATACTATGCTTTTAAAAATATGAAACCCTATCATTTACAATATTATAGACTAGAGGTTCCCAACCTTTTTCAGCTCATGGCCCATTTTCAAACCAGAAGTTTTTTGTGGCCCATGAAATTATTATAATAGAAAGACTATTTCCATTTTATATCAGATATTTATTCAATCAAGATACAACCATATTGACGCACACACTTTATCTCAACTATCTAAACTACATGGACTTTTCAGTTCCGATTTAACGACTATTTATTATCAATATTTAATTTTGCAATTTTCCTATATATATATATATATATATATATATGTGTGTGTGTGTGTGTGCAAAAAACAAATAAAGCTTTTAGAAACAAAAAAATAAAACTTGAAGAAACAATTCTTCACCTTTAAAATAATCAACAATTTTCAAAAGTTCGTTATCTTATTCAATTGGCATATATATATTTACCAACCCCTCCGCACGAACAGGATACGACACAAGGTCATTTCTTAAGCGGATTCAACAGGTTTAAATTCAGAGTCTTCCTTCTCCTAGACTGGTTACCTAGCCATGGTTAAAAACCCAGTCTGCCCTGCTATTTACCCATAGCTGGAGGGAGAGTAGGATTCATACCTTTCCCAAGGGTATTAGCGCTAAGTGAAATGCAATTACCACGTCCAGGATTTGAACTCGAGGCGACGAGTCCGTTCCCATGACTTTAACATTACACCACGCGCTTCCTATTCAATTGGCATATAGGGGCGTAAATCTCTACCCCACTCTCCCCTACTGTGAATTAGTTGACATCTTACTTTCTAGAAAATATATAATTTCCCATATATTGATTGGATTTTGTATATAAAAAAATGCTCTGAAATCATATAGAATTATAATATTTCCTTGGCCCACCTGAAATTTGCTGTGGTCCCATTTTGGCCATGTGGCCATAGGTTGGGAACCACTGCTCTAGACGATCCGGGATAAATTAAGTGCTTGTATCATGCTACATATGATCAGCCGGTTTATGACACTTATTTGGTTTCTCGGCCTTGTTTGATTTCTTTGATTAATGGCATATAAACCTTCATGGGTTATTTAATGTTAGAGGGAGAATAGTTGGATTTATTTCTTTCCCGGGAATCGGGCGTTCTGTTGTTGCTACTCAAATTCCAATTTTATAAAATATTTCTCTAGAAAGGTGTTACATTTCTGGTCGACATTTTAAGTGTTTAGTTCCCATGCTGGTAAAATCCAATGGTAGAGAAGAATGTGTAGCTCTTTGTAGCAGAAAATCTCTGTATATTTCCTTGAAATCCTGTGTTTACGTACTGACGTTTTCACGGAACCAAATGGATATAATGTTATATACCTTTTCTTACTTCTTTACTTCTTACTTGCTAAATATCCATACAAAAAATGCAAAAAGATACTCCGTTTATCCAAGTACACATGTCTTACGAATATATATATATAGATATATATAATATATATATAATATATGATATATACTACGGGTAAGAGGGATTGGCGAACAAAAGTTGCATTCGGGTCCAACCCGCCAGACGGTAGCGTTAATGTATAGCCCACACTGATTGAGTAGAAGTGATACTTCATTAACACTGTCTGGTGGATTAGCTTATTGTATGTATATATATGGCTCCCACTTTGGTCGAGCACTTTAAATAGGGAATTAATTGCAGATTCACCGCATCTGCGGATATAGGCTAAACCACGCTGTTGTTTACAATTTTGAGGCAGCTTAGTAATTCATTTCCGCTGTAGAAATGTTAGCGATTAAATGTAGTTCTCGTAGAGTTGACAGCTGCATTGGCGCGTACGGCGTAAGAGGATGTGGGCGAACAAAGTTCATATCTGTCCAAATCCGGCCAGGGGTGGAGCTGTTAAAGTATAACCAACTTGTATGAGAAGTGATACTTCAAAACACGTGTCTTGTGGATACTTATTAATATAGATATAATAGTATATACAAACTCAGCATGAGCAGGGATAACGGCACAAAGGTCAATTTTTTAAGCGCGAGTTAATGGTTTGAAATTCAAGAGTTTTCTTCTGCTAGAACTGGTTGCCTAACCGCAAAGGTTAAAGAACCCAGTTTGCCCCTGCATTTTATCTTAGCTGGAGGGAGAGTAGTTCGAATCATACCTTCCCAAGAGTAATTAGCGCTATGTTAATGTAGACAGTTGGTAACACTGATGTGCACCCGTAACTACATTGTGATGACCATGGTGTCCACGCTACCGCAATTAGTGATTTCGCTAACTTGTGTGCGTGAGTGAGAAGTTCTTTGATAAAAAAAGTTCTTCAGTGAAAAGAGAGATGTTGGAGAGATTTGACTTACTTGGAGAAGAGATCTTAATTGCTTATTGGGTGACCTTCTAGGCCATCTCCTCCCGGCGGCCATCTATGTTGCTTAGGTTGGGTTGACTTTTACTAAAGGATCAGAGTTTTTCTACAAGGCTTAATGGACATTCAACTGAAGTTGGCTGGTCAAGTTTTTTTTGTTTTTGGGGGAAGAGGGCGGTACTTGATAAGTAGTTTTTATATTTATTTTATAACTCATGATACGGGGAACAGGCGCCTGAGCCCGTCTTCAGCCCGTCGCGCGCAGAACCATCTATTAACTATCACACCCTCACTCTTCCTTGCTCCCCATTTCCCCACGTATTCCTTTCAAATCAAAACAATTGCCACGAGTCTCTCTGGCATTATACTTCAAGATTTTCCGTTACGTTATGCACGTCAGTACTCAAACTTTTCCATTAACTAATGACTTAAAATACCATCATGGTTCCCACGTCAGAACCATTTTGTTACAAACAGGTCGAGACAAGTCCATCCCCATGACTCTAATGATTATACACCAGAACGGCCTAGCCAAGAACCTAAAGTAAGGTATAATATTAGATATTATATTTATAATGCTTTTTTATGTTGAAAGTTGGGGTTATTATGAAGCATTAAAACAATATCAAAAAATAAACGAAGAAACACGAATGTGTTGGGAGTACAGGATTCACTTATTTTTTATTATTTATTTATTGTCATACATTTTCGGATTTTAGATGCCATTCCTCAGAGTGAATGTCGCCTTCCGTGTTGAACAGATCGTTTGTCTTTGTTTCTTATTGAAATCGGCCGCGTCTGTAAATATATTTGTAATAACGGAGTATTCCGATATCAGGCGTTTGTATTTAATAATCTAGAATTATTAAATATATTGAACATTATACCGTTGTTGTTTTTTTCTGAGACATAAGGTGTGTCCAGATGGCTACTTGTACTTATAGACTCGCCGAGAAAGACAGTGGTGACCAACCTATTGGCCATCACTGGCAGGCCTCTGCCTGTCTGATGGATTAAGTTATTTATACTGGCTGTTAAGATCTTAGCTACGTACACATCTAGCTGGGATTCTCTGACGACGGACCATGGATTTCTATAGTCAGCAGGACTATTTACAGATAGATGGAAAGTTGCGTATTTGGGTCACAATATAATATAAATATATATATATAGTATATATATATTATACGGACAGCACATGAAATTTTTTTTAAAACTAAAAGTATTAACATCCATGAGAAAAACCCAATAATTGTATTTAAGAGAGGGACTAATGATCCAACTAGCACACTGCTGGAACCCTCACAGTACGCAGCATGCGCTAACAAAAAAGACAGTAAGAATGAATTACAAGCATTGCAGCACTAGCCAACTGCCATAAAGACGGGCGCTAACGATATGTCATCAAAACTTATAGGACAGTGTTAACGGGTGTATTAAGCGTAGCTCATAATGCGGTTGAATTTTATATAGGAGTACAATTAGACCCCTGCCACATTAGAAATCAAAGAACATTCCACACACAGTGCATCTCATTCATATAACATTGTAATTCAAATGCAAAATGAAAGACAATGCTTTTCCTTTAGAGATAGAGACATAATACGGAAACCATTGTTAATCTGGAATTAGAAGAATGTTTATTAATAGCAAATTAGGCCTAGTATAAACAATAGATGTAGAGCCTAAACACTGAATGACATGATTAAATTAAAATATCACGTTCTCTACTAAGTATGTACAGTTGTTCATTATAACATATATCAAATAAGATGAAAATAATAAAATTGAAATTGTAATGAACGGCTAAAATGACTGATTACGGCTTTTCCGGCGTGGGTGTGTTTAAAGGAAGAAAGAACACCACGAGACGCGTGTTTTGAGTAACATTAGAAAAAATTAACGACGTAAAAAAACGCGTCCAATTTCTGTAATTCGTCTCTGAGAATAGTAGAGTTTACTTTGAGAATCGAGTAAGACAGAAAAATAGACATCTTTTTGTTTTTTATTTTTTAATGTGCGATTGAATTGCTTTCAAATATCAGAGTTATATAGACATTTTACTTAAACTAATGCCTCAAGCAAATTAACGCAATAATATAAGATAAGAAGTTGTATCAAAAAGGTTTTAGGATGCAAATCCAGCACAAAAAGCCAAGTTTAGATGTATTCCACAGCACATTAAGGAAGATATGGAAAAGTTCCCGGGAATTGCGTCAAGTTAAGCAAATCATGGTGCTGCGCGGTCTTATCATATCGAGAAATTAGGCCTCCAGTAATGAAAAGTTAAACAATCCATATATATATAGTATATATATATATAATATATATATTATAATATATATATATATATAGGTGTTAATTTTCCCTAACTGTTGTTACATGCGTTATTAGGCAAATTCAAACGTTAAATATTGAATTATTTGAAAAAGTAGGACGAGCAGTGATTACTTTTAACCTTGCTAGTGACAATCAGAAAGCAGAACGATATATGGTTTAACTCTCTGTGCACAGATTAGTATATATATTATATAATATATATATATTTATTTATATATATATATATATTCATGTTGTATTTTAGGTAGTCTCCGTAATGCTTCCTCGTATATATATTTTTAAAAAATGTTGTTTTTTAAATTGGGCGTTATTATGAAGCATTAAAAATGTATAAATGAATGAAGTCAATATTATGAGTATTGGATTCACTTATTTTTAATTATTTTTTGTCATAATTTTCAGTTCGTTAGATACCCTTTGTCAAATGTTATTACTGTTTAACGGCTTCTTTGTCTCTGTTGTTATCGACAGTGCAGCGGCTGTGAAATATTTGAATAACGGAGAATTCCAATATCTCTGCGTTTAATCCCTTCACGTGCGTTTGTAATTTAGAATCCATTAGTTTCTGATTGTTTCTAGAATTGCGTTGTTGGGAATGCGTGTTATAATAAGATGCCATTTGAGTGTTAGGTTGTGTGATAATGTGTTAAAATGAAGTGCTATTGTACTATGCGGGATTTTTTAAATATTAGTATATATATATATATATATATATATTATGCAATATATATATAGATATGGGGCATTGCATGTCAAAATCACCAGCGAAAAAGTTGAAATCTGCACCCACCGACACCGAATTACTTGAAATTTATCGGAATATATTTTCCTATATCACATAGGTGAAAAGGGTGATTGTTTGTAGTCATGCATTGGATGAGCAAAATAAAATTTTTCCATCAGATATAGGGTTAAAATAGTTGGATATTTGGATTCTACAGGTCATTATTTACCCTTACATACCAAATTTCAGAAATATTGAATGTTATGGAAGTATTTTTTAAAATTAAAAAAATAGTGAGATTTTTGCGACACCGCACGGCCCTTAATTTGAGGCAAAAGAGAAAATTATATCCCCCCCCTAAAATCAGAACGTAAGGTTTAAGACAAAATAATTTGCACACTTTCTAACTAATGAAGTGGAACATTTGTGCTAAATTTCAAGTAATTTCGGTGTCGTGGGTTGAACGCCCTGCTGAATTGAATATGGAATGACCCATATATATATAGATAATATATATATTACTATATATATAATATATATATATGGGATCCCAAAAAAACAGATTTGGAGAGGAAGGTCTGGCCTGGGTTTTGTCACCCGTAGTAATATATTAATATATATTATATATATATATATATATATATATATATATATATATATATACACGTGAACCAAAAAAATGGACCAAGCAAGTATTATAGCATTTTATTGTACAAAAAGCTAAATTAAACAAAATTACAAATTGAACAAAAAACAAAAACGAGTCTTATATACACAGAACAAGGACATTTACTTTAATAAATGCTTAAGTATGGAATCGCTTTCCTTTGATTTCTTTAAAAGATTAATCCTTTTAACCAGAGGCTTCTTCAACCAACTTGAACACTGGTAAGATGGGATGCTATTCCATTTCAGTTTTGCAGAGCTTCCCACAGTTTTTCTTGTTGGAAAAAAGTTCTTCAGCCAATGCACGAGATATTATGGCCCCAAATATATTCTCGATTGGTTGAAATCGGGGCTTTGGCCAGGCCAAAACATTCACATCAAATTGAATTATCGCGCAGCCATTTCTTAGTGACTTTAGCGGTGTGTGCAGGTGCATTATTCTTCGTTGAAAAATAATGTTATGGGATACTCCGCAGCTTCTGGATACTTAGAAACAGTCCTGTTTCTAATATTCGAATGTATTCCTTGCATTGATTGGACGCCTCACATCTAATAAGCTCCCCAACTCCTGCGGCATTAAAAGTTCCCCATACCATTATCCCTCCATTCCCAGTGTCACTCTCGTTTTTATGCAAACTTGGCGATAATCTTTCTCCGGATCTTCGAATGCAGCGGTGCGAGCATCACTAAAAATGACCAAAATCTTGATTCATCGGACCAGAAAACATTCCTAATCTTCTGTATCTTTCTTGTCATAACACGAGACAATGTCTTTCTATCATTGATGTTCATTCTTAGATTAATAATGGCTTCTTTGCGCACCTTTTGAAAAAATCCCATTTCCTTCAATTGTCTAGATATTATCATTCTAGAAATGAATTCCATTCCGCTGTTTTGAATTGTTTGCCTATGGTCAACATAAGTTTTCTTTCGGTCCTTCAAAACAGTCATTTTTAAGACTGGGTCGTCTGCAGCAGTGGATGCTCTAGGGCGACCAGATCCAATTTCCTGTTTTACTGAAGCCTTCGATTTCAACCTTTGACCAATTCGCTTCACAGCAGAGAGAGATGTTGTCACATTTCTTTTTCAAAATATCGAAAAATCTGCTTGTAAGTTCAGATAGACTGCCTTAAATCCTGCAATTCGGTTTTCATATCCCACGCCCAGATGCCGATCTTACCTTTTTAGGACTCATTTTACCACTAAATTCATTATATACATAATATTAATGATCTGAAAAAATTGGAATTTTGCCGTTAAATTTCAGTAGATTCCTGAAAAAATATCGAAAAATCTACTTTCTTCCTTCTTTCAATCTGGCCAGTTTTTCTGTCAACAGAGTAATATATATTATATATATATATAATATAGCTCTGTCCAATTAAATATATAGCTCTGTGCCATATATATATATATCAAAGTCCATCCTTTTCCTGAATAAGTGACAAAGGCTCATATCTACATATAGGATGGCTCAAGGTGTATGAATCAATGTCAGACGTCAATCGGAAGCCATGCCACTGGTTAGGACTCTGAATTGTCGCAATTTGGACACATGCCTAGTGGATAAGGTAGTAGCGTTAAGACTGTTCTAAGTGACAGTTATCTCTGGATTCCGGGTTCAATCCAGTAGTAGCGGCAGTAGTAACATGGAATAAATAATTAACAACAACTCTACCCCAGCTATGGTTAGCGGAAGGACGAATAGGATACCCCCCGTGCACTGAATAAAGGGGTAAGTTCAAAGTTCCGTGATGGCTCCCGATTACGACAAGAAAGTTCCGAGGTCGAAAAAGAAGATTCCCTGAGTCCGAAAAGAGAGTTCCCGAGTCCGAGAAGGTCCTGAATCCGACAAAGAAATACCTGAAGAAGGCCGGATGCATATCACCTCGAAAGTTGTACAGAAATATTGTACAAATAACATAAAAGATTGACGACAATAGTCCGAATAACGCAGAGAATACTAATCCCTCGAATTAGTTACTAAATAGATTTTCTTCCAGAAGGAAACATACTTGTAAGGTTATTCTACTGAGAATACATTCTTTTTCTACCCAGGATTTCGAGAAATACAACAGACTTTCTACAATAAGTGTTACATTAATTATTGGACCTAATATTTTATGGCAATAGTGTAGAAATCATATAATAGCGATTAGTGCAGCTGATGGCCTTGAGAGTGATGTGACGGCAGCTTGACCTCACTCTCACCTTGCCTTCCGGGGATAAATCGTTGAGAACCGGAAGGCATAGAAGACCCTGTTCCGGTTTAAGATACTAAGTACCCAGTCAGTTAGCAAGGTAGCAGCGAGCTCGAAGGGAAGTCGTGTTATACACGCGGTCCCTCATCTGCGCAGATTGTCTGGTTGGGATTTACAAATAAAATAAGATCCAAAAGTAAACCGAAGTCTTGTGTTTATTTACCTAAAAACTAACAATGACACAGGGCTTCTGATAAAAGAAATCCCTAACAGACAGACCAGACGGGAATCCCCAAGTCAACACTAGACGCTAAGACCCAGACGCAAGATGTTAGAGATTATAACCAAAGTCAAGATGATAGAAGAAGCAAGAGCCGACCAGAAGAATAGATGGTCCAAGATATAGCANTATGGGATAAACTCCGCAGCTGCTCCTGGAGACATCACCTTCTAGGAACAGTTCCTGTTCTCTAATATTCGACACAGTATTCCTTTCGACTAAGTTGACAATTTGAACGCCCTCACATCTAATAAGCTTCCCCCAACTCCTGCGGCATTAAAAGTTCCCCCATTACCATTACTCCCTTTCCATTCCCGGTTTCACTCTCGGTTTTAGCAACTGGCCGATAATCTTTCTCCGGATCTATCGAATGCAGCGTTGCGGGCATCACTAAAATGACAAATCTTGTATTCATCGGGACCAGAAAACATTCCTAATCCATTTCTGTATCTTTCTTGTCATAACACAGAAACATATGTCTTTCTATCATTTGGATGTTCTTCTTAGATAATTAAGGCTTCTTTGCGCAACCTTTTTGAAGAAAATCCCATTTCCTTCAATTGTCTAGATATTATCATTCAAGAAATGGAATTTTCCATCCTGCTGTTTTGAATTGTTTTGCTATGGTCAGACATAGTTTTCTTTCGGTCCTTACAAAACAGTCATTATTAAGCTGTGGGTCGTCCTTTCACAGTGGATGCTCTAGGGCGACCAGATCCAAAATTTTCCTTTTTACTGAACCTTCGGATTTCGAACCTTTTGACCAATTCGCTTCCAGCAGAGATGAGATGTTGTCACATTTTTTCTTTTTTTTCAAAAATTATCGAAAATCTGCTTGTAAGTTTCAGATTAGGACTGCCTTAATCCTGCAATTCGGTTTCTTCATATCCTCGCCCAGATGGAATCTACCTTTTTAGGGACTCATTTTTAACCACTAACATCATCATATTACTATAATATTTAATGATCTGAAAAATTGGAATTTTGCCGTTGAAATTTTCAGTAGCATTCCTGAAAAAATATCGAAAAATCTACTTTCTTCCTTCTTTCAATTTTGGCCCATTTTTCTGTTCACGAGTGTTATATCATATAATAATATCATATATTATAGCTCTGTGCCAAAATATATTTAGCTCTGTGCATATAATATATCTAACTCATCCACTCCTTTTTGCTCGGAATAAGTTGACAAAGGCTCATCCATAACTCTACATATAGGATGCATCAAGGGTTATGATCAATGTCAGACGCCATCCAATCGGAAGCCATGCCACTGGGTTAGGGACTCTGAATTGTCCAATTGGACACATGGCCTAGTGGATAAGGTAGTTAGCTTAAGACTCGTTCTAAGCTGACAGTTACAATACTTGTGTTTTCTTTTCTTGGGCGGGAGGATTTCCGGGTCAATCCATAGAGTAGCGCCGTAAACATGGACACAAATAATTTAACCACAACTACCTACTCTCAGCGTATCGCTCGTTAGCGGAACGGACGAACACATAGGACACCTACCCCACCGTGCATAATAAAGGGTAACGTTCAAAAGTTCCGTGATGGCTCCCGATTACGACAAGAAAGTTCCCGAGGCTCGAAAGAAGATTCCGAGTCCGAAAAGAAGGTTTTCCCGAGTCGAGAGGTTCCTGAATCGACAAGAAATACCTGAAGAAGGCCGGATGGCATAATCACCGGAAAAGTTTGTACAAATAATTGTACAAATAACAATAAGATGAGGACAATAGTCCGAATAACGCAGATAATACTAAATCCCTCGAATTAGTTACTAAACTAGGATTTTCTGCCAGAAGGAACCACTACCTTGTACAGGTTATCTACTGGAAGAATGACATTTCTTTCTACCCAGGATTTTCGAGAATACAACAGGAACTTATCTACAACAAGGTTCACATAATTATTGGATCCCTATTTTTCTTGGCAATAGTGTAGAAATCATAATAGGATTTAGTGGCAGCTGATGGCCTGAGAAGAGTGACGGCGCTTGACCTCAACTCTCACCTTTGCCTTCCGGGATAAATCTTGAGAACCGGAAGCATAGAAAGACCCTGTTTCGGTTTAAGGATACTAAGTAACCCAGTCAGTTAGAAGGTAGCAGCGAGCTCGAAGGGGTAAGTTCGTGTCTATTACACGCGGTCCAACCGCATCTGCGCAGATTGTCTGGTTGGGGATTTACAAATAAAAAGATTTCAAAAGTAAACCGAAGTCTTGTGTTTATTTACTAAAAAACTAACAATCGACACAGGGCTTCTGATAAAGAGAGAATCCTAACAGCAAGACCAGGCGGAATCCCCAAGTCAACATAGACGCATAGACCACAGACGCAGAGTTAGAAGATATGACCAAGTCAGATGATAGAAAGAAGCAAGCCGACCAGAAGAATAGATGTCCAAGATATAGAAGCAAGTAGAAGTAAAGAAGTAAGAAAAGGGATATAACATTATATCCATTTGGATACCGTGAAAACGTTTCAGTGTGTGACACAAGGATTCAAGGGAATATTACAGAGATTTTCTGCTGACAAAGAGCTAACATTCTTCTCTAACCATTGATTTACCAGCATGGGGAACTAAACACTTAAAATGTCGACCAAATGTAACACCTTTCTAGAGGAAAATATTTTATAAAATTGGAATTTGAGTTAGCAACAACAGAACGCCCGATCCCGGGAAAAGAAATAAATCCATACTTTCTCCCTCTAACATTAAATTAACCCATGAAGGTTTATATGCCATTAATCAAAGAAACAAACAAGGCCGAGAAACCAAATAAGTGTCAACTAAACCGGCTGGTCATTATGTAACATCATACAAGCACTTAATATTATCGGATCGTCTTAGAGCAGTGGTTTCCCAACCTATGGCCACATGGCCCAAATGACACAGCAAATTTCAAGGTGGGCCAAGGAAATATTATTAATCTCTATATTGATTCAGAGCATTCAACTTTTTATTACAAAATCCAGATCATATATTATGGGAAATATTATTTTTCTAGAAAGTAAGATGCAACAATTCACAGTTAGGGGAGAGTGAGGTAGTAGATTTACGCCCCTATATGCCAATTGAATAGTTGACATCTTACTTTCTAGAAAATATATAATTTCCCACTATATATGATTGGATTTTGTTATTAAAAAGTGAGATGCTCTGAAATCATATAGAATTATAATATTTCCTTGGCCCACCTGAAATTTGCTGTGGTCCCATTTGGGCCATGTGGCCATAGGTTGGGAACCACTGCTCTAGACGATCCGGGATAAATTAAGTGCTTGTATCATGTTACATATGACCAGCCGGTTTATGACACTTATTTGGTTTCTCGGCCTTGTTTGATTTCTTTGATTAATGGCATATAAACCTTCATGGGTTATTTAATGTTAGAGGGAGAATAGTTGGATTTATTTCTTTCCCGGGATCGGGCGTTCTGTTGTTGCTACTCAAATTCCAATTTTATAAAATATTTCTCTAGAAAGGTGTTACATTTCTGGTCGACATTTTAAGTGTTTAGTTCCCATGCTGGTAAATCCAATGGTAGAGAAGAATGTGTAGCTCTTTGTAGCAGAAAATCTCTGTAATATTCCTTGAAATCCTTGTGTTACACACTGACGTTTTCACGGTACCAAATGGATATAATGTTATATACCCTTTTCTTACTTCTTTACTTCTTACTTGCTTCTATATCTTGGACATCTATTCTTCTGGCCGGCTTTGCTTCTTCTATCATCTTGACTTGGTATATCTTCTAACATCTTGCGTCTGGGTCTAGCGTCTAGTGTTGACTTGGGGATTCCCGTCTGGTCTTCTGTTAGGGATTTCTCTTTATCAGAAGCCCTGTGTCATTGTTAGTTTTTAGGTAATAAACACAAGACTTCGGTTTACTTTTGATCTTATTTTATTTGTAAATCCCCAACCAGACAATCTGCGCAGATGAGGGACCGCGTGTATAACACGACTTACCCCTTCGAGCTCGCTGCTACCTTCTAACTGACTGGGTTACTTAGTATCCTTAAACCGGAACAGGGTCTTCTATGCCTTCCGGTTCTCACGATTTATCCCCGGAAGGCAAGGTGAGAGTGAGGTCAAGCGCCGTCACTCACTCTCAAGGCCATCAGCTGCACTAATCGCTATTATGATTTCTACACTATTGCCATAAAATATTAGGGATCCAATAATTATGTAACACTTGTTGTAGAAAGTCTGTTGTATTTCTCGAAATCCTGGGTAGAAAAAGAATGTATTCTCAGTAGATAACCTTACAAGTAGTGTTCCTTCTGGCAGAAATCTAGTTAGTAACTAATTCGAGGGATTAGTATTATCTGCGTTATTCGGACTATTGTCCTCATCTTTATTGTTATTTGTACAATATATTTGTACAACTTTTCGGGTGATATGCCATCCGGCCTTCTTCAGGTATTTCTTGTCGGATTCAGGAACCTTCTCGGACTCGGGAACCTTCTTTTCGGACTCGGGAATCTTCTTTTCGACCTCGGGAACTTTCTTGTCGTAATCGGGAGCCATCACGGAACTTTGAAACTTAACCCTTTATTCAGTGCACGGGGGTATCCTATTCTCCTTCCGCTAACCATAGCTGGGGTAGGAGTTGTGTTAATTATTTTTCCATGTTACTGCCGCTACTCTGGATTGAACCCGGAATCCAGAGATAACTGTCACTTAGAACAGTCTTAAGCTAACTACCTTATCCACTAGGCCATGTGTCCAATTGGCCAATTCAGTGTCCCTAACCCAGTGGCATGGCTTCCGATTGACGTCCTGACATTGATTCATAACCCTTGAGCCATCCTATATGTAGATATGAGCCTTTGTCACTTATTCAGAGCAAAAGGATGGATTGATATATATATATATGCACAGAGCTATATATTTATGCACAGAGCTATATATATATATATATATATATATACACTCGTGAACAGAAAAAATGGGCCAAGATTGAAAGAAGGAAGAAAGTAGATTTTTCGATATTTTTCAGGAATCTACTGAAATTTAACGGCAAATTCCAATTTTTCAGATCATTAATATTATAGTATATAATGATTTAGTGGTAAAAATGAGTCCTAAAAAGGTAAGATCGCATCTGGGCGAGGATATGAAAAACCGAATTGCAGGATTAAGGCAGTCTAATCTGACTTACAAGCAGATTTTCGATATTTTGAAAAAAGAAAATGTGACAACATCTCTCTCTGCTGTGAAGCGAATTGGTCAAAGGTTCGAAATCGAAGGTTCAGTAAAAAGGAAATTTGGATCTGGTCGCCCTAGAGCATCCACTGTGAAGGACGACCACAGTCTTAAAATGACTGTTTTGAAGGACCGAAAGAAAACTTATGTTGACCATAGCAAACAATTCAAAACAGCGGATGGAAATTCCATTTCTAGAATGATAATATCTAGACAATTGAAGGAAATGGGATTTTCTTCAAAAAGGTGCGCAAAGAAGCCATTATTATCTAAGAAGAACATCAATGATAGAAAGACATATGTCTCGTGTTATGACAAGAAAGATACAGAATGGTTTAGGAATGTTTTCTGGTCCGATGAATCAAGATTTTGTCTTTTAGTGATGCTCCGCAACGCTGCATTCGAAGATCCGGAGAAAGATTATCGCCAAGTTGCATAAAAACGAGAGTGAAACACGGGAATGGAGGGATAATGGTATGGGGAACTTTTAATGCCGCAGGAGTTGGGGAACTTATTAGATGTGAGGCGTCAATCAATGCAAAGGAATACATTCGAATATTAGAAACAGGACTGTTTCTAAGTATCCAGAAGCTGGGAGTATCCCATAACATTATTTTTCAACAAGATAATGCACCTGCACACACCGCTAAAGTCACTAAGAAATGGCTTGCTGATAATTCAATTGATGTGATGTTTTGGCCTGGCCAAAGCCCCGATTTCAACCCAATCGAGAATATTTGGGCCATAATATCTCGTGCATTGGCTGGAAGAAATTTTTCCAACAAAGAAAAACTGTGGGAAGCTCTGCAAAATGAATGGAATAGCATCCCATCTTCACAGTGTTCCAAGTTGGTTGAGAGCCTGGTTAAAAGGATTAATCTTTTAAAAGAAATCAAAGGGAAAGCGATTCCATACTTAAGCATTTATTAAAGTAAATGTCTTGTTCTGTGTATATAAGACTCGTTTTTTGTTTTTTGTTCAATTGTATTTGTTTAATTTAGCTTTTTGTACAATAAAATGTATAATACTTGCTTGGTCCATTTATTTTGTTCACTGTATATATATAATATATTATATATATATATATATATAATATATATATATATATACAGGGTGACCAAAAACCAGGCCAGACCTTCCCTCTCCAAATCTGTTTTTTGGGATCCCCTATTATATATATATATATATATATATATATATATATATATATATATGGGTCATTCCATATCATTCAGCAGGGCGTTACACCCACCGACACCGAATTACTTGAAATTTAGCACAAATGTTCCCTTCATAGTTAGAAAAGTGTGCCAAATTATTTTGTCTTAAACCTTACCGTTCTGATTTTAGAGGGGGGGATATAATTTTCCTCTTTTTGCCTCAAAATTAAGGCCGTGCGGTGTCGCAAAATCTCACTATTTTTTTTAATTTTAAAAATACTTCCATACATTCAATATTTCTGAAATTTGGTATGTAAGGTAAATAATGGACTGTAGAATCCAAATATCCAACTATTTTAACCCTATACCTGATGGAAAATTTTATTTTGCTCATCCAAATGCATGACTCCAAAATCAACAACTTTTCACCTATGTAGATATAGAAAATATATCCGATAAATTTCAAGTAATTCGGTGTCGGTGGGTGCAGATTTCAACTTTTCGCTGGTGATTTGACATGAAATGACCCATATATATATATATATATATATATATATATATTATATATATTATATATATATAAATCCCGCACAATAGCACTTCATTTTAACACCTTATCACACAACCTTATACACCTCAAATGCATCTTATCATAACACGCATTCCCAACAACGCAATCTAGAAAACAATCAGAAACTAAATGGATTCTAAAATTACAAACGCACGTGAAGGGATTAAACGCAGATATTGGAATTCTCCGTTATTACAAATATTTCACAGACGCTGCCACTGTCGATAACAACAGAGACAAAGAAGCCGTTAAACAGTAATAACATTTGACAAAGGGTATCTAACGAACCTGAAAATTTATGACAAAAAAATAATTAAAAATAAGTGAATCCAATACTCCATAATATTGACTTCATTCATTTATACATTTTTAATGCTTCATAATAACGCCCAATTTAAAAAAACAAACATTTTTTAAAAATATATATACCGAGAGAAGCATACGGAGACTACCTAAAATAAACATGATATATATATATATATATATATATATATATATATATAATCTGTGCACAGAGAGTTTATATTCGTTCTGCTTTACTGATTGTCATAGCAAGGTTAAAGAATACTGTCCGTCCTACTTTTTCAATAATTCAATATTTAACCGTTTGAATATTGCCTAATACGCATGTAACAACAGTTACGGAAAATTATTATATATATAATATATATATATATATATATATATATATATATATATATATATGGATTGTTTAACTTTTCATTACTGGAGGCTAATTTTCGATATGATAAAGACCGCAGCACCATGGATTTGTTAACCTGACGAATTCCCGGAACTTTCCATATCTTCCTTAATTGTGCTGTGGAATTACATTCTAAACTTGCTTTTGTGGCTGGATTGCATCCTAAACCTTTTTGATACAACTTTTATCTTATATTATTGGTAATTTGCTTGAAGCATTGTTAAGTATGTTATAATATATTGATAATTTGAAAGCAATTACAATGCACATAAAAAATAAAAACAAAAAGATGTTATTTTTTGTCTTATCGATTTCAAAGTAAACTTTATCTTCAGAGACGAATTACAGAAATGGACGCGTTTTTTTTACGTCGTTATTTTTTTTAATGTTATAAACACGCGTCTCGTGGTGTTCTTTTTTTAAAACACCACGCGGAAAGCCGTAATAGTCATTTAGCCGTTCATTCAATTTCAATTTTATTATTTTCATCTATTTGATATATGTATAATGAAATGTACATACTATGAGGAACGTGTATTTTAATTAATCATGTATTCAGTGTTTAGCTCTAATCTATTGTTTATACTAGGACCTAATTTGGCTATTAATAAACATTCTCTAATTCTGAGATTACCAATGTTTCGTATTACTGTCTCTATCTTAAAGGAAAAGCTATTGTCTTTATTTTTGCATTTGATTAAATGTTTATGGAATGAGGATGCACGTGTGTGGATATGTTCTTTGATTCTAATGTGGAGGGGTCTAATTGTACTTCCTATATAGAAATTAAGGCATTTGGAGCTAGTTAAACGGTAAACTGTATAGGTTTTGTGACATATGTTAGGGTCTTTTATTGGGCAGTTGGCTAGTGTGCATGTTGTAATATCATTCTTATGTTTTTTTGTTAGATGCTGGCGTAGTGAGGGTCCAGAGTGTGCTAGTTGGATATCTAGTCCCTCTTTATATACATTATTGGGTTTTTCTCATGGATGTTAATACTTTTAGTTTTAAAAAAAATATATGTGTGTATATATATATATATATATATATATATATATATATATATATTGTGACCCAAATAAGCACACTTCCATCTATCTGTGAATAAGTCCTGTGATATAGAATCCCATGGTCCGTCGTCCACGAAGATCCAAGTAGATGTGAGTAGCTAAGATTTGAACAGCCAGTATAAATAATAATATCAGCAGCAGAGCCCTGCCAGTGATTGGCCAATAGGTTGGTCACATGTTTTTCGGCGAGTCTATAAGTACAAGTAGCCATCTGGCACACACCTTATGTCCAGAAAAAAACAACACGTATAATGTTCCAATATATTTAATATCTGATATTAAATAAAAACGCTGATATCGGAATACTCCGTTATTACAAATATTTTACAGACGCGGCCGATTTCAATAAGAACAAAGACAAAGGATCTGTTCAACAGGAGCGACATTCATCTGAGGAATGGCATCTAAAGATCCCGAAAATGTATGACAATAAATAAATAATAAAAAAATAAGTGAATCCTGTACTCCACAACATCGTGTTTCTTCGTTTATTTTTTTGATATTGTTTTTAATGCTTCATAATAACGCCCAACTTCAACATAAAAAAGACATATAAATATAATATCTAATATTTATACCTTACTTAGGTTCTTGGCTAGGCGCGTGGTGTAATGCATAGAGTCATGGGGAATGGACTTGTCGACCCTGTTGTAACACAATGGTTCTGACGTGGAACCATGATGGTATTTTAAGTCATTAGTTATGGAAAAGTTTGAGTACTGACGTGATAAGTAACGGAAAATCTTGAAGAATAATGCCAGAGAAGACTCGTGGCAATTGTTTTTGATTTGAAAAGGAATGACGTGGGAAAGGGGAGCAAGGAAGAGTGAGGGGTGATAGTTAGAGATTGAGTCTGGCCGCCGACGGGTGAAGACGGGCTCAGGCCTGTTTTCCCCGTATCATGAGTTAAAATAAAATAAAAACTACTTGATCAAGTACCCCCCCCCCAAAAAAAAAAAAAATTGCAAGCAATTCAGTTGAAATGACCAAATAAGCCCTTAGTTAGAAAAACTCTGATCCTTTAGTTAAAAGTCAACCCAACTAAGCAACAAGATGGCCGCCGGGGGAGATGCTAGAAGGATCACCAATAAGCAATTAAGATCTCTTCTCCAAGTAAGTCAAATCTCTCCAACATCTCTCTTTCACTGAAGAACTTTTTTTTATCAAAGAACTCTCACTCACACACACCAATTAGCGAAATCACAATTGGTAGCGTGGCCAACATGGTATCACATGTAGTACGTGTGCACATATAGTTACCAACTGTCTACATTTAACATAGCGCTAATACTCTTGGGAAAGGTATGATTCGAACTACTCTCCCTCCAGCTATAGATAAATAGCAGGGCAAACTGGGTTCTTTAACCTTGGTTAGGCAACCAGTCTAGCAGAAAGAAAACTCTGAATTCAAACCAGTTAAACTCCGCTTAAAAAATTGACCTTGTGCCGTATCCTGCTCATGCTGAGGGTTTGGTATATATATATATATATATAATAAGTAATCCACAGACACGTGTTTTGAAGTATCACTTCTCATCAGTGTGGTTATACTTTAACAGCTACCCCTGGCCGGGTTTGAGACCAGAATGAACTTTCGTTCGCCAATCCTCTTACCCGTACGGCCAGATGCAGCTGTCAAATATAGGAGAATATTTAATCGCTACATTTCTAAGCGGAAATGAATTCACTAGATGCCTCAAACATTTGTAAACAAAGCGTGGTTTAGCTATACGCCAGATGCGGTGAATCTGCAATTAAATCCCTATTTAAAGTGCTCGACCAAAGTGGGAGCATATATATAATAAATAAGTAATCCACAGACACGTGTTTCGAAGTATCACTTCTCATCAGTGTGGGTATACATTAACAGCTACCTCTGGCCGGGTTTGAGACCCGAATGAACTTTTGTTCGCCAATCCTCTTACCCGTACGATATATATATATATATATATATATATATATATATATATATATATTCGTAAGACATGTGTTATTGAATAACACGGAGTATTCTTTTTGCATTTTTTGTATGGATATTTTTCCAGTCTTCTGGCCATCCTTTTTGAATCTGGATCGGAAATCAGTATGAAAAATATCATGAATCAACTCGATCCAGATTCAAAAAGGATAGCCAGAAGACTGGAAAAAATATCCATACAAAAAATGAAAAATGAAAAAAAAAAAACTCCGTGTTATTCAATAATTTGCTACGAATAATTTGCTGCCAAAATACACAAAATTTAAAATATATATATATATATATATATATATTATATATATATATATATATATATATTTATTATTGGTCACACATTTTGGCCTCCCGGTTAAATCTATTTAAGAATACATGTAATTAAAATATGGGAAGTTGAAAAATTTAAGGCTAATTTGATTAAATTACGAGAAAAAACGGGTCGATGTTTGGTAGTGTTGTTGTAAGCTTTTGTACGATGTAACACAAAGCCATATATATGGGGCACCCAGTGATGACCGAACTCACAAATAATGTTTGACAGTTTAGCTTGTTAACCACAGAACTGAAGAAGGTGCCCATATTTTATAGTGTTGTAGTATCCTAGTTGTGAATAATTGACCTATGATATTGACCTTGTGTCACATCCTGCTCGTGCGGAGGGGTTGGTAAATACATATTTACTTGCTTAAGTAGTTGAATGGCTGGTTGGTACTTAAGCTCTTGATATTTGAAGTGGGCACACTCATGTACTCACTCCAAATTCTTTATTCAAAAAATAAGAAGTTAATACATGAGTGTGTCATCACAACTCGGCATATACCGCCCTGTCGGCTGGGGCGTTAGAATGCACCGACTGCCACCTCTGCAGAGGGGTAAGACTCCCCCAATGGGCCCACCTGTTGGCCGTGGGTGGCGACCCATGATGCTTAAGGATAGAGCCCAGGTGGATGAGCAGTTCATGACATGCAATACTCCACTTTGGCCCTATCTTGGGCTAGACGGGCGATCGGAGAAGCCCCCCCCCCGATCAATCGGCTGGTCACGTCAAGCCCTAGCACCTATATGATTTTCCCAACCCTATTGCCCTTATGGCAAGGCCCAATCCCTTTTTATCATATGGGTGCTAGAAGGCGGTGGCTGCGGGTCTACATGTCTTGGGAATGACGTTAAACTCTATCTGATGGTGAGGTTCCAGTTTTGAGGTTTGGGGAATGTGGAGCACCCATTCATCACTATTGCTCCCTGGTCACTCTGACCCAGAGTGGTAGTACCTGTTAGGATCCCATCTATGGGTTAAATAGAAAAATGTATTTATAAAAATTGTATTATCCATTAAGAATTGATTTATTTCAAAACTTTATCGGCATTAAATGACCCACTGAGGTTGATATGCCGTAAAACAAACAAAACAAACAAACAACTCTTGTGTAGCTGGGACATTTCTAAAGATACTGATCTGACTTTATTTCTTCTTCTTGGTTCTGTAAAAGTCGACCTAAGGCTTACATTTTGAGGGAATACATCTTTTTATTTTCAACCGCGGTCGGAGTGAAGTAAAAGACGATGTCTACATCATGGTATCTTCCGCTAAAACTGCTTACTAACTAAATAAAAACTCTACTTCCATTATCATGTTTCCCAGCGGCGGAAGCCCGGGTGGGGGAGGGGGTTCAATTGAGGTTACCCAGTGTTAATCATCTAAAGCCTCCGATTTTGAATTTCAACGAATTTTGATTTAAAATCTAACTACACTACAGTCATTATTCGTAGGCAATATATAAATTCGGTAACAATATGAATTGCTGAAAAGCTTCGACCTGGATTCGCACTCGGTTCATCGTGCATTTAATTTAATTACGTTTCCAGAGAGAATGCTCATCAGGATAATTCTGACAGTTTTCATTAATATATATATATATATATATATATATATATATATATATAGAGAGAGAGAGAGAGAGATGCTGATAGGTACGCGTTACGCGTCCCCTGATGCACAAAAATCTAAAAGGATGCAGTAAAATCGTATCCTTACGTCCCAGTGTTTTTCTTTTTTCCTTCACCATTTACAAGTTAACTGTAAATATATTTCAATGGTTTCTTAGAAATGAATTACACAGGATAGGTTGCAAGATAGGAGTTAGAAGGCTCTAGTTGGGACCCATAATTTTCACGTGGACTCATTAAAACCAAATATGTGCGTCCCAGGATGCACTAAATCAAAACGATATCAGCATTACTATATATATATATATATATATATATATATATATATATATATATATACCAAGCGTGTTGGTAAATCCTTGCGGTGAGAAAAAAAACAGCAAATAGTTTGATTGTAAAATATACTACAAACATCAACCGGGGAGAAAAAATATTTTTGAAATAAAGAAAAGACCAAGATAATCGTACCAACAAAAAATAATCTATTGGCCAAAAGAAAAAACAATTTATATGTATATATATGTATATAAGATATATATATATATTCATATAACCGCTAGGAGAATAGCTAATAAGTAAAAAGTGCTCAATACCTAAGTAGAGCAAATAATAAAGATAAATCTAATGAGTCAGACGAACCTACTATTAGTTTCGCTTAATGCTCTTCAGGACTAAGATCTGATTCTTAGCCCTGAAGAGCATTAAGCGAAACTAATAGTAGGTTCGTCTGACTCATTAGATATATATATATATATATATATATATATATATATATATATATATGCCTACACACACAGGATACATACACACAGGCATACACAGACAAAAGTATGGTCTCCATGATGACATGATCTGCGGAAGATACGAAAAAATAAAGAGATAAAGCAAAATTTAATTTAATTCTTAGTTTGTCCATGAACTTTTCATCATGCCGTTATAATTTACAAATGAACGTATGACGCAACGACGCTCGGGTGCGTACCACGATTCAGCTTATTTCTCAAGAAAAATCATTTACAATAATGAGCTACAATAATGTTCTTAAAACATTATTATTTTTAAAAAATAGCACGCACACACATATGCACACACGCACACACACATTCGAAATCCAGTGTCGATTTGTCACAAAGATAACCCGGGAAAGATGCAAAAGAATGAGAAAAAAATCGTCACAACGAAATAAAAAATTAAAGAAATTAAAAATAAAGTGATAGTGATAGCGTAAGTAGAAATGAACGGGAAACTAAGCGAAAGCGAAAGTAGAGATGAGAGTTAAACTGAAAGTGAAAGTAGAGATGAGAGTTAAACTGAAAGTGAAAGTAGAGTTATTGATGTCATTGCTAGAAGCACTTACCCTATTTAGGTATTGTGATTAATGTCAATAAAGATGATGAAAGAAGTCTGCCAGAGAAGAAAAGATTGAAGCTGCAGTTTTTTCAGTCGGTATTTTCAATTTTTACAATGAAGAAATGGGGCAGATAAGACACGTTGGTGCCTCCATAGATACCATTGTCACCACAGAATGAAAGTAGGACAGATGAAAAGACAATTAAAATCAATGAAAATGTAAAAGCCGACTTATAGTTAGATATGAACGTAGATAGAAAGATAGATAGATAGATAGAATGATTGATTGATTGATATAGTTTCGTTCATTAATATAGGCACCCCTAACAATTATTTTACAAAAAGTTCATTTTCCTTCAAACCGACGAATATGAACGTAGATAGATAGAGATAGATAGATAGATAGATAGATAGATAGTAGGGTATTTGCGCTATGTGAAATGAAAATAGCCTCATCCAGGATTTGTATTCGTCATGTCCATTTCCTACGACGGTAATCATTACACCTCCACGGGCTTTGGATATAGTTAAGCTGAAAGGATATATATATATATATATTATATATATATTATATATATATATATATATAATATATATTAATATATATGAGATTTATCCAAAACTTGGTAGTAAGGGATGATTCTATATGTGATTTCTAAGATACACTGTATTAATATTGATGATCCAGTATGTATAAATACAGCGAATCTTTAAAACACTGAAGAGAGCTCAATGTATAATAAACTTTTTAGATTATATACAGAGCAATATTTATCAAAAAAGGAAGGAAGAACTCAACACCGTAATTCCATAATAAATTTATTTCGACCAAATTTGGGGCCTATATAAATCTAAGTTGATTTAAATTAGCTCCCCAAAATTCCGTCTCATCAGATGGGTCTCAATTCACTTATGGACTTGCACATCACAAAAAAAACAAAAAGCCGAATTTAAAAAAATAAATTCAAACAAATTTTTAACAGTATAGGATTGTAACCATAGAAACAGGAAGTAAATGAGAAAAAAGAGATACATCTCAAGGTTGGCTTCTTAGGGTATTCAGACAGACAAAAAAGCGACAGGACAGAAAACAGAGTATTATATTAAAATATATTAGATAGACAAGTAAATAAATTTTTTTTTAAATATTTAAACATTAGAGTATAATAGATAATATAATGGTGTATAAAAGGACTATAGATAAAAAAGGAAATAAAAGGGAATAAAGATAAAGATAAAGATACTAATAGTAATGATATAAATAATAATAATCTTATTATAATGGAGATTGAGTGTTTTTCTATCTGTAACCGAAACTATATTCCTACTCAAGTCACAATTCTCTTAGTTATTGACATCACATTCTTCATGATTTTATTTTTATCTAAACCTCAATTATTAATAAAATTGTCTTACATTATTAATACTGTTAACTATGCCTACATACTGACAATATGCAATTATATTTATATATACAACAAAATACTGGTTTACAGTGTAAACGGGAAGGCTAATTTGCATATTAATATTAAAAAATCGAATTTAATAAATATGTGCTTAGTATTATTGGTTTCTAACTGTTTGGTTTTATTTTAATGAATATAAGCAAAAATCTCTTCAATGAATCTTAAATGAAATCCATTAACAAGATAAAATAACTGTCATTTTCTTCTTTACTTCCTCTTTAAACTAAATACTTAAATTAGAAAAAATAACAATGAAAGACGTGATGGAAGAGTAAGTGTAGTTGTTCTATTTTTTATTATACTCCCTCTGTTTCAAATCTTTTATTATACTCCCTCTGTTTCAAATCTTTTTATCTGTATTCTTATTTAGTTTCATTAGCCTTTCTAATTTAATACAATATTTTATTACATTAAAACTTAAATACTTGCACCCGGAGGGTGCATATATTTGCCAGTAATATTAATATTAATAGTAAGATAGAGTAATAATATAATAATATAAATAGTGAGATAGAGTAAATAATAATAATAATAATATTATAGAAAGATATATATATATATATATATATATATATATATATATATATATATATAGAGAGAGAGAGAGGAGAGAGAGAGAGAGAGAGAGAGAGATTAAAAGTGGTATGAATAAACTAAAAAGATAGATAGATGATGGCAACAAACTCGTTTTCGAGTACTGTCATCTATCTATCTATCTATCTATCTATCTATCTATCAAGGGCTGTTGTGTGTATGTGTATGTCCAAAGGAAATTTCGAAAATAAAACAATTAACGACAAAGTATATATATATATATATATATATATTATATATATATATATATATATTATCACCACGGCTTCGTTTTTGAGCAAAAATAATAGAGATTTGGTTTATATTTGTGAAAGTTTAAGAAATAAAATTCAAATGATAATAGCATGGATTTTGTTTTTCATTTAATATTTTAATAGTAGACATTAACATTTCTTTTCAGAGTAGCTGGATCAATGCAAGGTCTTTTTTTTTACATAGGGATTTAAATGGGCATTCTACGAGGATTCAACTCACGATTCAATAATAATGGATCCTCGGGACTAACTTTTTAAAAAATCCCCCTATACCCAACGGTGAGCTGCACGAATGTGGCTTCTTAAACCTCCTGCGGTATTGCACATTTTCTCACCCTCACAACAAGTTAGTCCAGGGTAGTTTCGCCGATGAACAGTTTGGACGCGTGGGGCAGCTCTGCTCAGATACGACCTTCCACACTCTTTGCACAATAGTCCAATTTGATCCCCTTGCTCGTCTACAGCTATCATTCTCTAGAGGTCCTCTATGCAGAATCCTGTATCCGCACAGAGCTGATCAATGTACGTCTTTGCTGGTCGCCCCACATTGGCGTGTCGATGTGCTGGCTTTCACAGGAGGACGTCGCTTATGGTGTACATCTCGCTTCAACCGTTCATGCTGCATCCGACTGGTCTCGAATTTGTTTGTGTCTTCCTGAAAAGTTTTTCTCCACTGCCCATGATCAAAACCTTTACTCTCCCAGGTTTTCATGTCTATGCTACACTTTCCCCGCACTCCAGGGTAGTTTCGCCGATGTACAGTTTGGTGACTTATCAGGCCAGTTCTTCACAGAATAGTCAATTTGATGCCTTGCTCGTCTATCTTCTCTCTTCTCTCTCTCTCTCTCTCTCTCTCTCTCTCTCTCTCTATCATGCCTCGTATTAACTTTCTGTCTATTTTTCATTCTTTCGGTCTCTCTCTCTCTCTCTCTCTCTCTCTCTCTCTCTCTCTCTCTCTCTCTCTCTCTCTCTTTCTTTCTTTCTTTTCTTTCTTTCTTTATATCTATCTATCTTTCGGGCCTCGTATATACCGTTCTGTCTCTCATATGACCATTTCTGTCAACTTCTGTTTCGGGTTCACCAAGGCAATTCTTTCTTTTCTTTCTTTCTTTTCCTTTCTTTCTTTTCTTTTTTTTTTTTTTCTTTCTTCTTTCTTCTCTTTCCTTCTTTTCTTTCTTTCTTTCCTCCTTTCTTCTTTCCTCTTTCTCTTTCTTTCTTTCCTTTCTTTCTTTTCTTTCTTTCTTTCTTTGTCAGATCTCATATGACCATTTCTGTTATTTCTTTATTCGGCTTTACAAGGCAATTCTTTCTTTCTTTCTTTCTTCCTTCCTTTCTTTATTTCATTTAATGTAATTTTACGGATAATATTTCTTTCTTTTAATCTAATAACATCGATCTCTGTTGTTTGTGATAACTTATACATTACCAAATATTGTCAATAAATCAGAGTTTAAAATGTAAACCGTCTCGTCTGTTATATACACACATGCTCAAGTTACGGGCATATAAACATCGAGTTCTTTTGTTTTAGAGAGGAGAGAGGTAAACAAATTATCACAGAGATATTTAGATGAGATGCAAAACTATCATAACTTACTTCTTTTCTTCTGTGGCCATCTGTGATCATCTAGTCTTCTTGCTGATTAACCAACAACGCCATGTTGTTTTTTAAAAACTTTATTCTCAACTAACTTTTCTTACAATCTAACACATCGCGCGAAGATGAGTCTAGCTAATGCAAGAGGCGTCTCTCTTACTCAGCATCCTGGCTGGCACTGAGGATCTGATTAGATCTCATGTGACTTCACGTGATTTGCGGTTTTCCGCCTCTGGGGTCAAAGTTCCCAAACGGTCTGTAACTTTCCATTTGGGTGCTTTGTATTTTCGCTACACAGTGTTGTCAATAATCTATGCTACCATAGATTATGCAACACGTCCAGTATTTGGACTTGGGTTGACGAGTCCATTGCCTACGACTCCAACCATAACATCACAAGTCTCCATTAGTAGCAGTATAATCAAATACAGCATCTGAAATTGAAGCCAGCTCCATGTAAGAATTGATCTTGTAAGCCACCTCAAAACTCATAGACTTGTATTCTTCTTATTTTTTAGCCACTTTTCTTTTGCAAGGATTTGTATTTCATCGGCCTTCTGACTCCACCATGTGTCCTGCATGTTTCGAAGCTTCCTCTGCACCTCCCCTTTGATTGACTTAAACTGCTATCAATCGATCTTTCTCGCCTTCTGTTAGACCACCTTTGAGATAAGCATGTAGAGACTTAATCTTTGAATCCAGTAGTACCTGAATTTCAGTATCATTCTCATCGAACCAGTCCTGATGTTTACGCTTGCAAAATACCCCAATAATTTCTTATCCACCCCCTAAATACTCATAGTCATGATCCGATTACTCACTCCGCACGGAAGTTCTTCCAGGCTTGAGAGAAGTGCATTCCTCACAGCGAACGCCGCACCAGATTCCTTAGTAAATCCCTCTGCCTTACCACTCCAGAAAAAGGTGTAGCCTCCAGACAACCCAGAAAGCTGCCATCACCAACCAGCCTAGTCTCAGATAGTTCAACTATACTCAAATCATAACGCTGAAGTTCCCTTGATACAAGAGCAGATCTACGTTCCGGACGTGTGATTGTCGACGATGTTCCTCGTAGTAGCAGGATAACGACCGGGCTGCGGGGCCCTGAGACACCTGCGGGGCCCTGAGACACCTGCCTGGCCAGACACTGATAGTTCCTGAGCCCTTATTGTCATTGTTCAGATCTTTATTCATCATCATTAATATTTGTTTTGCCGTTTTAGGCTACAACCAGTTTTTGTGTTATCAAGAACACATAAACGATAAGATTTTTTGTCCAATTGGACACATGGCCTAGTGGATAAAGGAGTTAGGTTAAGACTGTTCTAAGTGACAGGTTCAATCCTGGCCAAGAGCAGCAGTAACATAGAATAATAATTAACACAGCTTAACGCCTGTGCCCCAGCTATGGTTAGCGGAATAAGAACAGGATACACCCGTGGACTGAATAAAGGGTTAGGTTCAAAGTTCCGTGATGGCTCCCGATTACGACAAGAAGGTTCCTGAGTTTAAAAAAAGGTTCCCGAGTTCGAAAAGAAGGTTCCCGAGTCCGAAAAGAAGGTTTCCGAATCCGACAATAAATACCTGAAGAAGGTACATCAGCCGAAACGTTGTACAGATAACAACGAAGATGAGGACAATAGTCCGAATAACGCAGATAATATTAAATGATCAGATGTATTGCATATCAAGCAATGCCTATGCCTGAAGCTTTTTTAAGAGAGGAAAGGCTTTGCACAGAACCAATCCCACTCTCTGGCCACACTGAACCAAAAAGAAGAACAAATCGACATCATTGGATGCAGCAACCGCCGCATGTTATATCTTAATTTTTTTTCTTCTCTTAGACGTCACAAGACTAACGGATGCATGTTTATAGTAAAAAACATTTCCAATGCATTTTTATAGTAAAAAACATTTCCAATGCATTTTTATAGTAAAAATCATTTCCAATGCATTTTTATCGGAAAAATCATTTCCAATGTATTTTTATAGTAAAAATAATGTCCAATGCATTTTTATAGTAAAAATAATTTCCAATGCATTTTTATAGTAAAAATCATTCCCAGAACATTTTCATAGTAAAAATCATTGTCTAATGTATTTTTATTGTAAAAATCATTGTTCAATGCATTTTTATTGTAAAAATCATTGTCCAATGTATTTTTATAGTAAAAATCATTGTCCAATGCATTTTGATAGTAAAAATCATTGTCTAACGTATTTTTTATAGTAAAAATCATTTCCAATGCATTTTTATTGTGCAATTTATTTCCAATGCATTTTTATAGTAAAAATCATTGTCCAATGCATTTTTATAGTAAAAATCATTGTCTAACGTATTTTTATTGTAAACAATCATTTCCAAACATTGGATATAGTTATTTCTAATTTGTAAGGTGTGAGGGTCGAGCAAGAGGATAATGGAATTCTCATCATCATCTTTGACTCGGTTCAATAACCAGAGAGTCTGATAATACAGAAGATTTCAAGACTTCTTGGCTGGTAAAGTTCCTTTTGATCGATTTGTCAGACGAAGGGAGGGGGGGCTGACCCCGTTGACCTCGTAAATGACCCCCAAGAATACTATCTAATCTGTTGAAACAATTAAGAACAATCCAAACGTTGGACGATTTTTTAGAATATTCCACAGAATTTCTATAGAATGAGTTAGCCGGAGATTTTTGAAAGACAGTTGGGCTACGGAGTTTGGCGGGAAGGGTTAAGGTTATGGCCGTTGAGCTAAAGGCGTCCTCCACCCTTTGATAGGGTATATTTTTCATCCTGTTGGGTGTCTAGCCACCTTCCTCACCAAAGAAGAAAAAGTAAAGAAAAAAGAAAGAAAAAAGAAAGAAAATGAAAAAGAAAGAGAAAAAAGAAAAGAAAGAGAAAAGAAAGAAGAAGAAAAAGAAAAAGAAAGAAAAGAAAAAGAAAAAGAAAAAAGAAAAAGAAAAAAAAAGAAAAAAAGAAAAGAAAGAAAAAAAAAAAAGAAAAAGAAAAACGAAGAAAAATAAAGAAAAAAAAAGAAAGAAAAGAAAGGAAAGAAAAGAAAAGGATAAAAAGAAAAAGAATTTAAAGAAAAAAATGAAAGAAAGAAAAGAAAATACTAAAAAACTAAAGAAAGAAAGAAAAAGAAAAACGAAGAAAATAATGAAGTAAATAGAGAGAAAGAAAAAAACGTAAAAGCAAAAGGAAAAAAAAGAAGAAAAAAAGAAAAAATTTAATTTAAAAGAAGAAAAGAAAAAGAAAAGAAAACAGAAGCTTGATGGGGTACCGGTTTATTCGCCAATGACCTGACTATGAAACTGGTTGGACTGGATTATACATAGTGTCCGTAGCGCTTTGAGCGACATGACTACATGATGGATATATAAATAGATACGAACTCACTGAAATAGACTGATAGATAGATAGATAGATAGATAGATAGATAGATAGAGAAAGAGAGAGAGAGAGGGGGGAGGGAGGGAGATTAAAAGTGACATGGACTTAAACTAAAAGGATCATAGATAGATAGATAGATAGATATGAAATGACTGAAACAGATAGATTGATTGATTGATTGATTGATAGATCGATATACAGTTAGATATGATTTTAAACTAAAATGCAAGATAGATAAATAAATAGATAGATATGAAACTGATTGAAATAGATAGCTAGATAGCTAGATATGAAATGACTGACATATATATATATATATATATATATATATATATATATATATATAGAGAGAGAGAGAGAGAGAGAGAGAGAGAGAGGGGAGGGAGAGAGAGAGACTGACTGAAAATGAATTAATACAAATAGTGTGAGTAAATAGAGTAAGTTCAATCTCCTCTCTTTACACTCACAGAGAAACTAACAATTAATCAAGACATATATATATATATATATATATGTGTGTGGAGAGAGAAGGAGAGAGGTGAGAGAGAGAGAGAGAGAGAGAAGAGAGAGAGAGGAGAAGAGATGGGGTAAGTGACAAGCAGAATATGAGTAAAAGACGGGCCAGTTTTTTTTATTTAATTCCAAATTTTAACAAAATGATTTTAATGTTTATGTTTTTTTTTTTAATTATCTGGCTGTATTTATTTTTTTGATTTGATTCTTTTTCCAAACTCTCTATTTTCCTGATCGCAATTATCTACCGTGAACTCAATGTGTGACCCGACGAGTTACGCTTTTTTTTTCTAGTATTTATACTATCTTATGGATAAGGCAGCAAAAGGCATTAGACTCTACGTGAACTTAAGTAAAAGTAAAATTGAAGTAAAAGAAGAAAAAAAGAAAAAGAAAGAAAAAGAAAAAGAAAAGGAAGAAAAAGGAAGAAAAAGAAGAAAGAAGAAAAGAAAGAAAGAAAAAGAAAGAAAAGAAAAAAAGAAAAGGAAAGAAAGGAAAGAAAAGAAGAAGAAGAAGAAAAAGAAAGAAAAGGAAAAGTAAAAGAAAGAAAAGAAAGAAAAAAGAAAAAAAAGAAAGAAAAGAAGAAAGAAAAAGAAAGAAAAAGAAAAAGAAAGAAAAGAAACGAAGAAAAAAACGAAGAAAATAAGAGAGAAAAACAAAAGCAAAAAAGCAAAAAGGAATTAGAAAAGAAAGAAAAAGAAGAGGATAAAAAGAAAAGAAATTAAAAGAAAAAAAAATGAAAAAGAAAGAGGAGAAAAATATTAAAGAAAAAGAAAAAGAAAAACAAAGAAAAATAACCAAGTAAATAAAGGGAAAGAAAAACAAAAACGAAAAAAGCAAAAAGGAAAAAGAAAAGAAGAAAAAATAATTAAAAGAAGAAAAGAAAAAGAAATCGAAAAGAAAAGAAAAGAAAAGAAAATGAAAGAAAGAGAGAAAGAAAAAAGACAGGAAAGAGAAAAAGAAAGAAAAAGAAAGGTAAAGAAAATGAAAAAGAAAAGATAAAAGAAAAAGAAAGAAAAGAAAAAAGAAAAAAGAAAAAAAAAAGAAAAAAAAGAAAACAAGAAACAAGAAAAAAAGAAAAAAAAGAAAAGAAAAAAGAAAAAAAAAGAAAGAAAAGAAAAAAGAAAAGAAAAATGAAGAAAAGAAAAGAAGAAAAAAAGAAAAAAGAAGAAGAAGAAAAAGAAGAAAGAAAAGAAGAAAAAAAAAGAAAAAAGAAGAAAAGAAGAAAAAAGAAAGAAAAAGAAGAAAAAAAAGAAATGAAAAAAAAGAAAAAAAGAGAAGAAAAAGAAAGAAAAAAGAAGAAAGAAAAAGAAAAAGAAAAAGAAGAAAAGAAAAAAGAAAAAAAAAAAAAAAGAAAAGAGAAGAAAGAAAAAAGAAGAAAAAAAGGAAAGAAAGAGAAGAAAAGAAAAAGAAAAAGAAAAAAAGAAAAACAAGCAAAAAGAAAAAAGAAAAAAGAAGAAAGAAAAGAAGAAAAAAGAAAAAAAAAGAAAAGAAAAAGAAAAAAAAGAAGAAAGAAAGAAAAGAAAAAAAGAAAGAAAAAGAAGAAGAAAAGAAAGAAAGAAAAAGAAAAAAAAGAACAAAAAGAAAAAAAAGAAAAAAAGAACAAAAAGAAGAAAAAAGAAAAAAAAGAAAAAGAAAAGAAAAGAAGAAAAAGAAAAAAAGAAGAAAAAGAAAAAAAGAAGAAAAGAAAAAAAAGAAAAAGAAAGAAAGTTCATATGATTTTAAAAAGATGTAGACATCTCCACACTGGATGGTAAGTTTTTTTTGTTTTTTTTTCTCATCAGTAGATCAGTTGATAACCTGCTAGTAATATCTCATCTACACAAAGCGATATCAATATACGTATACAGGGTGGTCTAAGTATCCTGATCGGAGTGGGGGGGTCTCTCCAACCACTCGTCTTGCCCAAATAAGGGCCAGAGTGGAGTGTTGCATGTCATGGACTGCTTAACCATCGCTACGAGAGAGAATAAAACTGGACTGTAAATCTGTTCGCTTACCTCGGTAGTAATATCTTATCAGAGATCAGGTATTTTTTATCAATATGATGCCATTTCTTTATTAAACGACACGCCTCTAAAATCAGTAGTTCGTATACCTAAGTAGTAACATCTTATCTACAGAAAGTGATGTCAATATATGTATAGGAAATACATGGACAGCTACAGACAGTATATTGATCCTATGAAAATCGGATCTCACTGATAAGGTAAGGTGAGAATTTTTCCAAACTGTAGCCGTATAAGTGCTACTGTATGGCTGCACTATGAATTGTTCAATACTAAAAGTAAGGAATAATTTAGTATAATTTTTGTGTCATTAAACTAAACAGCAAAAATGCCTTTAGGAAGCAAATGATAGATATGAGCTACTCAAGATTTTTTAACGAAGGATTTATTAATGCATTTTATTTATATTAAACATGTCTTTATTTTAAAAGCAAACATGGACCTAGTAGTTGGTTGGTTTGATTTTAGGGCATGTCAACACTTGCTGGTTTTTTTTTGGCCGAAGATATTTTGTTTATTTATTCTTGATGGGTATTGAAAATCTTTTTTAAATCGATTTTTAAACTCATTTTCCACATTCATTTTTTATTGTCCCCATCTTCATTGTTACTTGTACAACGTTTCGCCTTCCTGCCTTCTTCAGGTATTTCTTGTCGGACTCGGGAACCTTCTCGGACTGGGAACCTTCTTTTCGAACGCGGGAACTTTCTTGTCGTATTCGGGAGCCATCACGGAACTTTGAACCTAACCCTTTATTTAGTCCAAGGGGGTATCCTGTTCTCATTCCGCTAACCATATCTGGGGTAGGAGTTGTGTTAATTAATTATTTTTCTAACTGTTTTCACTCAGGATTGAACTCGGGTTGCAGAGATAACTGTCACTTAGAACTGTCTTAACCTAACTGCCTTATCCACTGGGCCATGTGTCCAATTGGACATTGTATTTGCTTTGCAATTCTCTGATGACACTCAGGTGAAAATAAACTGATGAAACTCAGGTGAAAAAAAAAAACTTTTTATCAAGCACTAGCACCAATATGATTGTCCCGAGCCTATTGCCTTGATAGCAAACCCCAAACCCTTTTTATCATATGTTAAAATGTGGTGGTTGATTGTCTTAGTGTCCTGGGTATGTCGTTAAACTGCTTCTAATGACGAAGTTCCAGTTCTGGAGCTGTGAGAAGTACCCTATTATCGCCATTTCAGGTACACCCTGACACGGAGTGGTAGTACCTGTTAGGGTTCCATCTACAGTTTAAATAGAAAAAAATGAATGTGGAAAATGAGTTTAAAAATCGATTTAAAAAGATGTTCAATACCCATCAAGAATAAATAAAACAAAATATCTTCGGCAAAAAATAACCCAGCAAGTGTTGACAGGCCGTAAAATCAAACCAAACCAAAATTTAAAACATAGAAAAAAGAACCACCGTTGTTTTATATCAATGTCTCTGTTTTCGCTGGAATTAGAATCAAAATAACGCACTTGCCCTAGACAGACCGGAGGGTATAAAATACCGTTTATATATTAGATTCATTTTTGAAGCAATGCTGATATTTCTTTCTATTTGGTGATAAGGTGTGATGAATTATTCGCGATTCCTGAATGCTAATCAAAATATCAAACCCGAGAACGAGACGTCCAATGCTTAGCTCGAAATATAACAGATGAATATTTAAAATATCATAAGAAACAATATTGTACGAGACGGAATAGGATTAATGGTAGATCAAGAGACTGGAGGTTTCAATAGACGACATATAGGTTTGGTTTGGTTTGTTTTATTTTACGGCATATCAACCTCAGTGGGTCATTTAATGCCGATAAAGTTTTGAAATAAATTCATTCTTAATGAATACACAATGCTTTTTAATAAACACATTGTTCCATTTTACCCATAGACGGGACCCTAACAGGTACTACCACTCCGGGTCAGAGCGGACCAGGGAGCAATGGTGATGAAGGCGCACTCCACACTCCCCAAACCTCCAAAACTGGAACCTCACCATCAGATAGAGTTTAACGTAATTCCAGGACATGTAGACCCTCAGCCACTGCCTTCTAGCACACATATGATAAAAAGGGTTGAGGCTTGCCATAAGGCAATAGGGTTGGGGCAATCATATAGCTGCTATAATCATATATTGCCTTCAAAAATATCGGCGTAGAGCCATATAAAAAATAAACACATTTGTTTGTTTACTTAACCTCATACTGTCCTGTAGCAAGTCAATAAAAAGTGGAATATAAATAAGTTTCAAAACAAACGTAGAATGTGGAAATGGCAAGCTAGTGTAACAGTTAGAGACTTCGCCTGTCAGCTTGACAGTCGAGGTTTCGAGTCACACGCGGAGCAGTCTCCCATGTCTATAACCTTGCTGATGAGACCTAATAGGTCGAAATGTACATTCAGGGATTGACATTTTCTCGATTTGTTTAGCCTTACATTTGAACATATATGCCCGCCTAAATTATTAACTAATTAACATTCAGAATTAGGTATGACTTCAATTAAGCACATATCCTCCAAAAATTGTGGCTTAAAGCCATATAAAAATAAACACATTTGTTTGTTTACTTAACCTCATATATATATATATATATATATATATAATATATATATATATATATATATATATTACAAAATGCTTTTATATATATAAAACATTTGGTAATATCTGACAATTTTATAAGGCATAAAATATATGCCCGCAAAAAATTCAGATTGACAGGATAAATTACCGTATATATTCGGTTATAGTTCGAATTACGGATATACGTGTAATGATTTGCTATCTATTTACCCAACCTCTCCGCATGAGCAGGATGTGGCTCAAGGTCAAATTTAAGTGGAATTTATATATATATATATATATATATATATATATATATATATGAATATGATATAATGAAAAAACAAAAGATGTTTACAACTGCATGGGCTCATCAGGAGAGAAGTGTGCAAACCGTTTCGGGGCCTATCTCTCGACGGTTTAAAAAGCAACACCGGCTCATCCTCACTGATAAACCGTCAAGAGATAGGCCCCGAAACGGTTTGCACACTTCTCTCCTGATGAGCCCATGCAGTTGTAAACATCTTTTGTTTTTTCATTATATCATATTCATACTGTCGGATTAATTTCCATTTTATTTTCATATATATATATATATATATATATATATATATATATATATATATCGGAAGTCTATTTTAGTATTTGAGAATTGAAAATAGTGCTCGACTACGTGTGTAAGAGCAGTATTTATTTATTATAGTGTACAAGGTGCAATTGTTACCATTGATTTCCAAGAAGCATATAAGCTATTTTTCTTCAAGACAACGTGCTTTATTAGTAGGTATATCTGACTCATTAGGTTTAACTTTATATATATATATATATATATATATATATATATATATATATACGTGTATGTATGCATATAAGTTGTTTTTACTCTTTCTTTTTTCGGTGATGACATAATGCCAGACTTATTCGGCAAATTCGCCACTTGCTATCGGATCGAAAAGAAAGCCAAAAATAAAAAAATAAAAGTAATAATGAAAATAAAAAAGAAATAAATGAAAAAGCTGTAGGTGTTTTAAAGGAAAACATATCGCCGACAAAATAAATATAAGTAGAAGTATATTTTAATATCTTGGGTGCTTCGTTGGTAGGAAGACGAGGCTGACGGGCGAAAAATTAAGTTGAAAAAAAAAAGAAAGAAAGAAAAGAAGAAAAAGAAAAAGAAAAGAAGAAAGAAAGAAAGAAACTGCCAATCGAAATATGTTTAATCTTCTGTCTATTTTCTAAATAGGGTTTTTCTCTTATTGTTTTTGGCGCGAGAAGAGGGCATCAATCTGTTTGTGTTGGCTTATCTACTGGCAGTTTTACGGTAAGGGGCAAATGAGATCAAACAAGAAGAAGATTAACACCCGACATCCATCCAACAGGATAGGGCGTACAGGTCGAGCAAGATGAGAGGAGGGGAGAGGGAAGAAGGGAAGGAGGGAGGAGGGAAAGAGGACTAGGGGGAGGAGGAAGAAGGAGAGGAGAGAGGAAGGGAAAGAGGAGGAGGAAGAAAAAACAGAGGGCTGAATCTTCTACTTCTTCTTTATTATATATTATATATATATATATATATGTGTGTGTGTGTGGGTGTGTGTGTGTGTATGTATGTGTGTGTATGTGTGAGTGTGTGTGTGTGTGTGTGTGTGTAAAGAGAAAAAAAAGGAAGAAGGTAAGATAACTTAAAGATGAACAAGAACAAGGATATATATATATATATATATATATATATATATATATATATATATATATATATATATATATATATATATATATATATATATATATATATGGGTAGTGGTTAGAGTCGTGGAAAATGGACTCGTTGATATATATATTATATATTATATATTATATATATATATATATATATATATATAATTTAGTAATTTGAGTATAAATAAATATAAATACAGCTATTACACAAGTAATTGAGCACTTTTTATAATCATTTCTCCAATAAAATATAACAAAGAAAAACTATATATATATATATATATATATATATATATATATATATATAAAAGTTTAAAAGAAAGGAAAATGAATCGACGTTATTCTTGCGTTATTCTTACCCATAAAACCATACCCAAAGACAAGGCTTTTTTTATATATCCCCTTATTTAGCGACAATCGTAGTCAGAAACCATAAAATCCCCTTCACATGACATTTTCCGTTATATACTTCCTAAGAAATCTTAAATTTTTCACATTTTCCAAAAAAATAAAATAAAAATAAAACCTTACAACCGTTCATACTTTTTTACTTTATATATAAGAAAAACAAAAAATAGAAATTTTACAATATTAATTACAAATTTAAAAATTCTTTTTCTATAAATCTGTTGAAAACATAACGTAAACAGGCTAATACTCATCCCGTTTTGAATAAGAGAATTCGTCTAGTGTAAAATCTTGTCAATATATCTTCTTTTTAAAAAACTGTTACAATAAGATATACATAATCTGATGAACGAGAAAAATGCGGCGGAAGTGGCTCACATTCAAAACTGTTGTATAACTTTTTTTTCTTTTTTCTTTTTTGCAACGCCAAGGTTTTTGTTTTGAACTCATATGACTTTTGTCTCCGCTCTTAACAACACAGAGTATAAACAAGCTCTGATGATGATTTTCATAAAATCGAAATATTGTTCAATATCAGCGAAAATTATAAATGTTTTCACTTTAACAGCATTTTGTGGTGTTTTTCATATCTTTTTTATATATACTCATATATATATATATATATATATATATATATATATATATACATTGTTACGTGCATATATATATACCTTGTGACGCAGCATTAACATCATACACGGAGGACGGCCTGCAACAGCTTGTTAGCCGACTCACACAGACTTGCAGGGAGTTTGGGCTTACCATAAGTCTAAACAAGACAAAGTCATGACACAAGGTGTAGACAACCCTCCAAACATCAACATCAACGGGCACAGCCTGGAAGCAGTGGAGAACTTCAAGTACCTTGGGTCTACCATTGCCAATTCAGTCTCCACCGACGATGACGTCAACAGCAGAATTGCAAAAGCGTCGGCAATCATGGCGAAACTGAGCCAGCGAATATGGGACAATGCCAGCCTTACCAAGAGAACCAAAATGCGCGTCTACAGAGCGTGTGTTCTCAGTACTCTCCTATACGGCAGCGAATCCTGGATCACGTACTCACGTCACGAGAGGAAACTTGACAGCTTTCACCTCAGATGCCTACGCCGCATTCTACGCATTCGCTGGCAGGACAAAGTGCCCAACACAGAAGTGCTGGAACGAGCAGACGTAAACAGCATGCCCGCCATCATCTGCGAGAGACGCCTACGTTGGCTTGGCCACCTCAGGAGGATAGACAAAGGCTGCATCCCCAAAGACCTACTGTATGGTGAATTAGTGAAAGGTACCCAACCGACAGGGATATCACGCCTACGCTTCAAAGATGTCTGCAAGAGAGACATGCTACATCGACATAAACACGTGGGAGGCTTGTGCAGAAGACCGTGCGACCTGGCGCCTCCTCGTCAAATAAGGAACAAAAAAGAAGTGAAAAAGAGAGGAAAGAAGATGCCACAGCAAAGAGAGCTAAAAGGAAGGAGAGACAACAACACCTACAGAAAGCATCACCTTTTGTTTGCACCAGAGACTGCCATTCAAGGATCGGTCTGTTCAGCCACTCATGTAGCTGTAGATTAAAAAAATGGACACTACGCCATCGTCTAAAATAGACGGAAGGTTGCCAATCAGATATATATACCTTGTTACATATTATTATTATTATTATTATTATTATTATTATTATTATTATTCACTCCTTTTCAGTTTTTCACCTCAGCGTTAGCTGATGGTATTTCACTGGAGTCTGAGTAACAACAAGTCTCCCCAGGTCTCTAGGACTCTTCTGAGTATTCTGGAAGATTGCAGCATTGCAGTGTTCTGGATGGTCTCAATTCTTCCTCTGATTTCTATATTTTCGAATCTTTTTTCCAAGTTTTTTTTAACCGTTCCAAGTGCACCAACTACAATTGGTATCACTTTACTTTCATATTCCATAGCTTTTTCAGTTCTCTGGCAAGGTCCAGGTATTTGTCTATTTTTTATTTCCTTTAGCTTCACCCTGTGATCTGCTGGAACTGCAAAACGCAGCAGTTGACAAGTTCTTTTCTTTTTGTTTAATCAACACTAGGTCTGGTCTTCTTGCTGGATAAGGTGATCCGTTTTTATCTCAATTCCCAGAGAATTTTATGGTTTCGTTCTCAAGAACAGATTCTGGTTTATGCATATACCCTTTTGTTGTATGGTCAAATTTTGATTTTTGCATAATTCCAGTGGATCACCTTTCCAACCCAGTTGTGTCTAGTATTGTACTCCTGTTGTGCTAGTTTCTACATTCGCTAGAGTACATGGTTTACAGTCTCATCTCTGTCACCGCATAGTCTACATTTACTATTTTGTTGGGTCTTATCAATTTTTGCTTTGATGTAGTTTGTCCTGATGGCATTATTTTGTGCAGTGATTATTAGTAAATTCAGTTTCTCTTTTTGAGGTTTCCTTTTCTTAACTTCAAACAAGTCTTTTCGTGTAAAACCTCTCCGATTTGTCGTTTAATAATGTTCATTATATTGTTTTCTAGTTCTTCTGTTCGTCCATATATTACATCTACTATTGTTGGCTGCCATAAGTAATCTGTCTTTGTTCTTTTTCGTGTAGTCTTCGAGTTGTTTGGATTGTGGCCTCTACGCAGTCTTCTATGTTGGCAAGACCCCTTCCCCCTTCCTTTCTTGATACATATAGTCTATCTCTATCGTTCTAGGGTGGTGAACTCGTGCATGGTCGTTATTTTTTCTCGTACTTTGGTCAATCTGTCTGAGTTCTTTGTCCATTTCAAAAATGGCCCAGAGTATCTTATAATGGGGACAGCCCAGGTATTAATTCCTTTGATCAGATTTCTGCTGTTAAGTTTGGTTTCTAGAAGTTTTCTAGTTCTCCTGAGATATTCTTTTTTAACTTTTCCTTTCATTTCTGTTTGCTTAATATTGTCTGCTTCTAAAATTCCTAAGTATTTGTAACTTTCATTTTCATCAAGTGATTTTATAGTTTCCTGATTTGACATTTGTATTCCGTCCATTAATTTTCTTTCACCCCGTTTTATTACTAGCATAGCACATTTTTCAATTCTGAATTCCATTCCTATATCCTGGCTATATATTCTAATAGTTTGTACTAGGTTTTCCAATTCTTTTCATTTTTTGCAAAAATTACGTTTGTTCGTAATACTCCGTCCGTTATCATCCTGCAACCCTCTCTGGTTAAAAGTGAGACAATCCAAGTTATTCTTGATGCAATGCAAAATATAAATTCAAATTATCTGATGTCACTTAATCGCAAATTTCTTAATTTGTCGTATTTTATTTCACCCAATTTAAAAATCCGGTCAGAAACGGATTGGATACGGATGTATTTCCCCCATTGAGGTCGGATGTCGGGGTTTTTGCCAACTCAACCTCGGCATTTTTTGTCTAAAACTTTAGGACTTTCTCTACCAGACAAGAGGAAATACTTAAAAAAGATTCAGGAGAAAGCTCTAACCGCATCAGCATGGATATGGCAGTCCTATTTGTGACATCAAACCGACAAAGTAGGTGGTATCGTGAAGAATACTGCTGGGGGCGCTCTGGGTTGAGTGGTTAATGATGCTTTCGGCCCCGCAAAGCCATGGCGTGGAACGCCAGAGGTCATTATGCGTGATGAGGGTGTGTTTGTGGTTGGGTTTTGCAAATGCTGCTGTGTAAGATAGTAGTAATATTGTATGAAGATTATAGTTGGGTCATTTATATTGTTTTATTTATTATAGATGCAGGTATGGGTATGATAATTTTTTCAGTATGAATATACATGAATGAGGATATGCATAATTATATATTTTTTTTGTTTTTGTGATATGTTGTTGTGTTACGGGTTCGTATAGTCAAGCGCCGTTCAGTGGTGTCATTTATACTGCCGATAAGAAGTTTTGAAATAAATCAAATTCGTAATGGATATATGACAATTATGGTTTTTATAGAATACATTTTTTCTTATTGTATATCGGCTCGGTAGGATCGGGACCCTTGAACAGGGTACTGCCACGTTAAGGCCGGGTTCAGAGTAGGTGTGGACCGAGGGAGCAATGTGATGAATGGGTGGCTTCGCACATTCCGCAACTCCAAACTGAGACCTCAGCCGATCTGATAGAGTTAACGTCATTCCCAGGCCATGTAGAGTGTTGCGCGCAGCCACGCGCGCTTCTAGCACCCATAATGATAAAAAGGGTTGGGGCTTGTCATAAGGGCAATAGGGTTGTGGGAAAGAGTCAGTATAGGTGCTCGGTGCTTTGACGTGAGCAGCCGATGTGATCGGAGGAGGCCTCGTCGACGCGCCCGTTGCTAGCCCAAGGATAGGTGGCCAAAGGGGGAGTATAATAATATATTATAGATATAGTAATAATATGAATATAAACCATAATATAATAGTATGGTAAAGTATAGTAATTGTATGATATGATATAATATAATATAGTTAGATTTTTACATAATGTTAGATGTATATATATTGTTGAGATATAGTATATTATATATATATATATTAAAGGGCAGTTGTGTGCATATGTACGTCTGAGGAAACTTCGAAAAATAAAAACAAGTTTAAGCTTAGCTAAGGTAAATAATATAGACAGGTTAATATCGCACAGGGCTTGCTTTTTGAGCAGAACCTAATAGAGATTTTATTTATATTCGTGAAGTATGATTAAAAAATAATACTTAAATGATAACAGCATGGATTTCTGTTTTGCATTTAAGTATTTTAGTATAGTATGTATTCAAATTTATTTTCAGAGTAGTTGGAGTCAAGCAAGGGGTCTTGATTTTTACATAGTTGTGGGATTGTAAATGGGGCATTATATTGGCATATATATTCACATCCATACATGGTCCACATAATGATATAGTGATATAGTTATATATTAGTAGTATATTATATATATATGAAATAGTTAAAATGTCGAAAGGCAATACAATGGCGTCTATAAAAATTTTTTTTATACGCTCATAGTGTGATTGCCTTCGAAATTTTGTTATTGTTTAGTAACATACTTAACAATATGCTTCGAGCAAATTACGAATTACTTTTATATATAGTAGGTTAGTATTATGAATAATATAGTGTAGTAGTATATATATAAGTAATAGTGCATATATTTATATCATATATTATTAACATATATGTTATTATATATATATATTATAGTATTTATATAGTATATTATAGGTGATAATATATATAAGACTATGCTTCGAAGCAGATATATATATACATATATATATATATATATCATTACATATATATATATATATTATAGTATTATTATATATATATACATATATATATATATGTAGGTATTTATTATAGTATATTTTGTTAGTGTGTAGCATGATAGTTTAGTATGTGTATAGTGTTTATTGACAGTATGTAGTGATTAGCAGATTAGTTGATTTATGTGGTATATGGCCATTGGTGTGATATATGTGTTAGTGTGGTTGTGGGACATTGTGGGTACATATAGTTATGGTGTTAGTACATTAAACATATATATATATTAGCTATTATTATTACATAATATATATTATAAGTATATATTAGTATAGTAGTGTTTATAGTAGTATATTAAGGACAATGGCTTAAGCAATAAATATGAGGTAGTAGGTAGTTGATTATTAGGGGTAGTATATGTATTAGGTTTTTATTGATATTTATATATAGTAACAATGTGTCGCGAGACGAATATATATATACATATATATTGATGGTAGTGGGTATAGCTATATATATATTATATTACATATGATAGTATATAACATATATATATAGTATATATATATACATAATTAAGTATATATACATATACTGATATTTATAATAGCATATATATACATATATATATTTAGTAGTACATATATATGTAGCATATATAGTATATCGATATGCATATATTAGTATATATGTTATTAGTATATATGATATAGGTATGAGGTGATGCTTCGAGTCGAATATATTAGTAATTAGTGACTTAGCTTATTGTATTAATATTATGTATATGAATTATATATATATATATATATATATATAGTAGTGATATATATAGTAAGATATATATATATATTATATATAGTATGATATGGTTAGAGGTAGGTGAATGAGGTGATTGTATGTGGTGGTAAGTGATTATTAAGGTATAGGATTAGGTATTGGGTAGTATGTTGATTGTTGGGTAGTTGGTTATTTATGATGTAGTAAGGTGTATTTATGGTATAAGAAGTATATATTATAGTAGTATGGTATTGAATATATATATATTATTATGTATGTAGCGTATATTGTGATGTTAGTGTGTATTAGGTATGTTATTATATAGTTTATATATATCATATAGTATATATATTATATATCGTGGCTAGTGGTTAGAGTCCTAGTAAATGGACTTCGTCCGATGCGATTCAATTTCTAGATCGAAAGCTGTTTGTCATTGTCAACTCGCTCGCAGATACCCTTGAGAAAGGTATGAATTTCAATATATTCTCTCTCAGCTATGGGTTTAATAGTTAGGTGCAGACTGGGCCCTTCAGGTGGGGTAGGTAACCAGTTGGGGAGGGAATAAGACGGTCTGATTAGAATTGCCTTATTTTCTTGTTTTTTGTGTGGGGGGAGTTTGATGTGGGTTGGTGTTGTTTTGTGGTGTGGTGGGGTTTGGTTTGGCATGTACCTTGTGTTAGTGCATTCGCGTGCGAAATTTCGTTGTGTCTCTTGTATATCGATGTGTGCGCTAAAGAAAGATGTTGAGTGGTGCTGCAGGTGTGTATCGCACAGGAGGTCCCTTTCGCTATGTTGGGCATTTAGAGGGTGTAGTGGTGTGTTGGTAGGTTGAGATGTCGCGCGATTGTTGAATTCATATCTTGTGTCGGGTGTCTTGAGTGCGCGTTGTCATGGGCGTGTCTCGTAAATAAGTTCGACGTATGGGACTCCATAATATGCATAATATATATATATATATATAGTATATAGTATATATGTGGTATGTCGTAGTTGGGTGATCGGGTTGATGTTAGTGGTTTGATAATGTGTGTAGGGTGTTTGTATTGATTGTTATGGTGTGGTTTAGTTGATATAGTTGTAATTGTATTGTGTGTATGTTAGTTTGAGTTTAGTAGGTGTTATGGGTTGTAGTATTGTGGTGTTGGTCGCGAGTTATGTTATTGATTATTAATATTATGATGTATATAGTATATGATATATATATATATATATATATAATTATATATATATATATACCTGTGGATCCAATTTTTGCATATAATAATTAAACATGGAATTTGTAGGGATTGCAGCAGACATGAATAGCGGCTGTGAGAATTATATGGTGTAACTTGGAATTCGTCCGTTAGAAAATTGGAGTGGTAGATGGTAGCATCGAGGAGACGTGATTGAATCAAAGGGTTGAAGATCGATATGGAAGTTGGTATGGTGGTTCCGTCTGGGTATTGTTTGCTTCAAGGGGCGTATGGGTCTAAGAGTGATATTTACTGAAATACCTTTCAAGGAAAAAAAATATATTAACGTATAAAGGTACACGGTGGAAGTAATGCTTTTCGAGTTTCACTCATAAGGGATCTTCAGGGTTAAAATCCGACTAGAGTTAATCATGGATATTATTAATGGGCAGTCCGATTACATGTATTGAGCACTTTATTAGGTTTGTAATAAGTGCGCTGTCTTAGTCATTGTTTGAACTGAATGGACTAACAACGTGTGGTACGATTGTCAGCCGGTAAGATCATCTTTTTTTCCGACAAATAGCTCGTACACACTACACACACACAACGCGCGCCCGCGCCAGCATATATAGTATATAATAGGGTGTGTGTGGGTGGTTGTGTGTGTGTGTGTGTGTGTTTTTGTGTCATGCGTGTGTTGGTGTGTGTGTGTGTGTGTGTATTGTGTATTTGGTAATTCCGTCGATAAATTGGGAGTCCCATGAGTATTTGTCGTTTGCGCAATGGAGGCTGCGATATCAGGGGTGCAGAACTTGTTTTTGAAGCTGCTAGGGTGGACCGAGCAAAAACTCAGGAGAGGCGTGCCGGAAAAACTGTGGAACTCTGCACGGCCATATTCTGCCTGATGTGTGGATCTGTGAGGAGTGTGACGGCCCCTGTTGTTCAAAGGGGGCTGGTCAATTACATGTAATTCCAAGAGAGCTACGCCCGACTGCAATTTTGTCTCTATCATGCCACAATCTAAGACCAGATGATTCCTAAGAACATGAGGAAAATGAAGAGTATTACAACACTTCAGGGTTAAAAAATCACTAGATTAATCAAGATAATTGATTTAATGGCAGTCGGGATTACATGTAATTGGAGCCCACTTTATATTTGTTTATAGTCCGCTACCCCTTAATCATTGTTTGAACTTGTGTGAATAACTAACACACTTGTGACCATTGTCACGGTAAGTGCACTTTTTTGAGGGTCTTTTAGAATTCTGGGTTTGGTGTCAAATTTTGCATGCTAGTTATTCTAGTTCTGTAGCTCAAGGGGAGTGTGAGTAGCCCTTCATCGCCATTACTCCAAGCTCCAAACAGTGCCCGGGGGTTGGTATGTTATCCGAAATAAGGGTTGCCGCTTTATTGGGTTAAGATACACGTGTTAGGCTCGGTTTGATAGTTGGTCCCATGCCCTTAGTCCCTTCAGTATTCAAGAGGCGTGTTGCCGGCGGGAAATCCTGTTTGTAATGTGTGTCCTTTGGTATAAAAGAAAATCCTTCTAAAGTATTGTAAGTTGCATTCGTTCAAGTGTGTTATTTCAAATTGGACGATGGAAAGTAGTTCAGTGGTTTAAGTATGTGAATCAGCCGAGACGATTATGGAAAGTTTGAGTTGGCGTAGGAAGTTGAAGTCCACAGGTAAGCCTCCCGTCGCTCCCCAAGTTCTATAAATTTTAGGTGTTTTATTGCAGGACACCTTATATAGTTACAAAATATCAAAATACAATGTGTGTATCAAAAATTGAGTTTATAAAAGATGTATTTCGTTTCAGTTCGCAAATAAGCAGATTTCTGGTGTTTATGATGCATTTACTATTTTGTTGGCTGTGGTTAAAGTTTGTTTCTTTCCGACAGGAAGGCTTTGCGGTGCGGGTGTCCAAGGTTGTGAGTGCATGCTCTTTTCTGTCAACATGCTCTGTCTTTGCTATGTTTGCTGTACATTTGGGGCGGGGTTGTCGTTGATTCTTGCTTGGGGTCAGATACAGTTTTTATGTGTAAGGGTGCGTTTTTGTATGAATCTGTATGTCCGGGAGGATAAACGTTCGGGTGAATTGAAAGGACAATTTATAGACGGACAGATAATGGTGGCTGTTTAGAATTTTAGGCATATATGCGTTGTGGGCTGATTAAAAGGTAGCGTCACTGTCAATGGGGTGGTGTGGTTTTGTCTGGAGTATTAATTATAGGTTTGAAGTTGTGGAAGGTATTGGTTGGATTTAGGAGGTAATGTTTTGTAAATTGATAGATAAAGTAGTATGAAGAATTTGAAATGATCATGACTGATGGCTGAGGGGGTTGGATTTTTGTTTTTGTGTAGCTGCATGGTGGTGTTGTATTTTGGTGAAGTATATTAGTATGATATGCATGTTGAGATTGGCGTATTTGAATTTAGTTTGTGTTTCGGGATTTAGGTCGTTGGAATCTAGTGGATGGCAAGGTTGCGGTATAGGGGTTTTGTTTTAGTGTAGGGTGGTAGTGCCCCACCATGGAGGTATTTCAACTTCGTGTACAGATGTTGCTAGGGTGATATAGATCTGGTTAAGTAATCTATTTACACGTGGGTGATGTCGAAATAAAGTAATGTGCCCATTGTTGTGTTTAAGGTAAGGTTATGATTAGACCATACTGACAGAATACTATCGCACCTAGTGAGTGCATCAAAAATTGAGCTTGGGTCTTGTGGGCTGTTTGGATGTGCTACTATGTCCCTAGACTCTCCTTCTCATAGTCACGCGCTGGAGGTCTGCTCGGTCTGCGAATACTGTTGTCAAATGGCAATATTCACCATGGACACCGAGGATTAGTTCAAGAAAGTATGCCATTTTGTTTAGGGCGGTAATTACCAACCCAGGACATTGTATCATACTCAAATACTGGTCATCGGCTATGGATCACATTCCTCTAATTTTGTCTCTTCAACATA
>CM042181.1:42052401-42055295 GCA_023376005.1 Doryteuthis pealeii | reverse complement strand
CAAAGACAAGGCTTTTTTTATATTATCCCCTTATTTAGCGAACAATCGTAGTCAGAAACCATAAAATCCCCTTCACATGACATTTTCCGTTATATACTTCCTAAGAAATCTTAAATTTTTCACATTTTCCAAAAAAATAAAATAAAAATAAAACCTTACAACCGTTCATACTTTTTTACTTTATATATAAGAAAAACAAAAAATAGAAATTTTACAATATTAATTACAAATTTAAAAATTCTTTTTCTATAAATCTGTTGAAAACTTAACGTAAACAGGCTAATACTCATCCCGTTTTGAAAAAGAGAATTCGTCTAGTGTCAAATTCTTGTCAATATATCTTCTTTTTAAAAAACTGTTACAATAAGATATACATAATCTGATGAACGAGAAAAATGCGGTGGAAGTGGCTCACATTCAAAACTGTTGTATAACTTTTTTTTCTTTTTTCTTTTTTTGCAACGCCAAGGTTTTTGTTTTGAACTCATATGACTTTTGTCTCCGCTCTTAACAACACGGAGTATAAACAAGCTCTGATGACGACTTTCATAAAATCGAAATATTGTTCAATATCAGCGAAATTATAAAATGTTTTCACTTTAACAGCATTTTGTGGTGTTTTTCATATCTTTTTATAATTACTCATATATATATATATAATTATATATATATATATATATATATTATAATATAATATTATATATAAAATATATATACCTTGTTACGTGCATATATATATACACGCATTAACGTCACCGGAGGACGGCCTGCAACAGCTTGTTAGCCGACTCACACAGACTTGCAGGGAGTTGGGCTTACCATAAGTCTAAACAAGACAAAGGTCATGACACAAGGTGTAGACAACCCTCCAAACATCAACATCAACGGGCACAGCCTGGAAGCAGTGGAGAACTTCAAGTACCTTGGGTCTACCATTGCCAATTCAGTCTCCGCCGACGATGACATCAACAGCAGAATTGCAAAAGCGTCGGCAATCATGGCGAAACTGAGCCAGCGAGTATGGGACAATGCCAGCCTTACCAAGAGAACCAAAATGCGCGTCTACAGAGCGTGTGTTCTCAGTACTCTCCTATACGGCAGCGAATCCTGGATCACGTACTCACGTCACGAGAGGAAACTGGACAGCTTTCACCTCAGATGCCTACGCCGCATTCTACGCATTCGCTGGCAGGACAAAGTAACCAACACAGAAGCGCTGGAACGAGCATGCCCGCCATCATCTGCGAGAGACGCCTACGTTGGCTTGGCCACCTCAGGAGGATAGACAAAGGCCGCATCCCCAAAGACTTACTGTATGGTGAACTAGTGGAAGGTACCCAACCGGCAGGGAGATCACACCTACGTTTCAAAGATGTCTGCAAGAGAGACATGCTACATCGACATAAACACGTGGGAGGCTTGTGCAGAAGACCGTGCGACCTGGCGCCTCCTCGTCAAACAAGGAACAAAAAAGAAGTGAAAAAGAGAGGAAAGAAGCCGCCGTAGAAAAGTGAGCTAAAAGGAAGGAGAGACTACAGCACCCCCAACACCCACAGAAAGCATCACCTTTTGTTTGCAATCACTGCACCAGAGACTGCCATTCAAGGATCGGTCTGTTCAGCCATTCATGTAGCTGTAGATTAAAAAAATGGACACTACGCCATCGTCTAAAATAGACGGAAGGTTGCCAATCATATATATATATACCTTGTTACATGTTATTATTATTATTATTATTATTATTATTATTATTATTATTCACTCCTTTTCAGTTTTTACCTCAGCGTTAGCTGATGGTATTTCACTGGAGTCTGAGTAACAAGTCTCCTCAGGTCTCTAGGACTCTTCTGAGTATTCTGGAAGATTGCAGCATTGCAGTGTTCTGGATGGTCTCAATTCTTCCTCTGATTTCTATATTTTCGAATCTTTTTTCCAAGTTTTTTTAACCGTTCCAATGCACCAACTACAATTGGTATCACTTTCACTTTCATATTCCAAAGATTTCAATTCTCTGGCAAGGTCCAGGTATTTGTCTATTTTTTCATTTCCTTTAACTTCACCCTGTGATCTGCTGGAACTGCAAAACGCAGCAGTTGACAAGTTCTTTCTTTTTTGTTAATCAACACTAGGTCTGGTCTTCTTGCTGGGATAAGGTGATCCGTTTTTATCTCAAATTCCCAGAGAATTTTATGCGTTTCGTTCTCAAGAACAGATTCTGGTTTATGCATATACCCTTTTGTTGTATAGTCAAAATTTGATTTTTTGCATAATTCCCAGTGGATTACCTTTCCAACCCAGTTGTGTCTAGTATTGTATTCCTGTTGTGCTAGTTTTCTACATTCGCAGAGTACATGGTTTACAGTCTCATCTCTGTCACCGCATAGTCTACATTTACTATTTTGTTGGGTCTTATCAATTTTTGCTTTGATGTAGTTTATCCTGATGGCATTATTTTGTGCAGTGATTATTAGTAATTCAGTTTCTCTTTTGAGGTTTCCTTTTCTTAACCATGTCAAACAAGTCTTTTCGTGTAAAACCTCTCCGATTTGTCGTTTAAAGTGTTCATATAATTGTTTTCTAGTTCTTCTGTTCGTCCATATATTACATCTACTATTGTTGGCTGCCATAAGTAATCTGTCTTTGTTCTTTTTCGTGTAGTCTTCGAGTTGTTTGGATTGTGGCCTCTACGCAGTCTTCTATGTTGGCAAGACCCCTTCCCCCTTCCTTTCTTGGTACATATAGTTTATCTCTATCGTCTCTAGGGTGGTGAACCTCGTGCATGGTCGTTATTTTTCTCGTACTTTGGTCAATCTGTCTGAGTTCTTTGTCCATTTCAAAAATGGCCCAGAGTATCTTATAATGGGGACAGCCCAGGTATTAATTCCTTTGATCAG
>CM042181.1:42032401-42047401 GCA_023376005.1 Doryteuthis pealeii | reverse complement strand
TTATGCATTTACTATTTTGTTGTGTGGTTAAAAGTTTGTTTCTTCCACAAACCCCAGTGGAGCACCTTTCCAACACAGTCTTGCTAGTTTGCTGTACACCTATCAATACATATATAAAGGGCAGTTGTATGAATCTGTATGTCCGGAGGAAACTTCGGAAATAAAACAATTAACGACAAAGTAAATACATATACACATTAAATATCACCAGGGTTTGGTTTCTGAGTAAAAATAATGAAGATTTGATTTATATTTGTAAAGGAAATTAAAAAATAAAATTTAAATGATAACAGCATGGATTTTTTTTTCATTTAATATTTTAGATAGTAGACATTAACATTTATTTTCGGATTAGCTGGATCAATGCAAGGTCGATTTTTTTACGTAGGGTATCCCACAAGGATTCAACTCACAATTCAGTATATCTGAAAAATCTAAACACGTGGGTGATTCAAAAAGTAATGCCATTTTGTTTAGGACAGGTATAATTACCAACACAGAAACATGCACCATACATCAAAATGAAGCTGGTCTTCTGTGGATCACATTCCTACTTCTCCACATAGTCACCGTTTCTCTCAATAGCAATATTCCACCATGGAACGAGATTTAGTCAAAAAGTAATGCCATTTTGTTTAGGGCAGGTATAATTACCAACCCAGGAACATGTATCATACATCAAAATAAAACTGGTCATCTATGGATCACATTCCTATTTCTCCACATAGGTTAATCAAAAAGTAATGCCATTTTGTTTAGGACAGGTATAATTACCAACACAGAAACATGTATCATACATCAAAATAAAACTGGTCTCTGTGGATCACATTCATACTTCTCTAAAAAGGTGAGTTAAAAAGTAATGCCATTTTGTTTAGGGCAGGTAAAATTACTGTTTCTCTCAAAATCAAATATGCAAATGAGCCTTTCCGTTGACACTGTAAATCGCCATCTTGTTTTATATATAAATACAATTGCATGTAGATAAGGACAACAGTATTAATAATGTTAAACAATTTTATTAATAATTGAAGTTTAAATAAAAATAAAAGCATGATGAATGCGACATTAATAACGAAGGGAATTGTGACTTGAGTAGTGATGTTGTATACCCTTTACATTACTTACTTCTTTCTTACTCTATTCTTCTGTCCGTCTTTGGAATCTTATAACATCTTGTCTTGGTCTGGAATCTTCTAAGGTCTGGACTTTCTTGGGGACTTCGGGTCTGGTCTTCTATTGGGGATTTCTCTTTATCAGAAGCCCTGTGTCATTGTTAGTTTTTTTAGGTAATAACACAAGACTCCGATTTACTTTGATCTTACTTATTGTTAAATCCCCAACCAGACAATCTGCGCAGATTAAGACGGGAGCGCGTGTAACGCGACTTACCCCTTCGAGCTCGCTGCTACCTTCTAACTGATTGAAACTTACTTACTATCTAAACCGGAAGAGAGGATCATCTCTACCAGTTCTCACGGCTATTCCCGGAAGATAGGGTTAGGACTGAGGTCAATCTTGTCACTCAATCTTCAAGGCCGTCAGCTGCATTTAAAACGCCATCTTGTTTTCTACACTATTGCACATAAATACTAGGTATCTAATAATTATGTAACAGTGATATAGTTTCGGTTACAGACAGAGAGACACACAAGCTCCATTATAATAAGATTATCATTTTGATTATCATTATGCAAATATATTTTAGGAAACACATAAGTGTTTATAGTGTGTCAAGTGGTTATGAATATATCTATGTATAAAATTTCAAGGTATCTATCGTCGTGTATCATGTATAGCCGAGTTGGCACTGGTTTATGGATAAACGCACACAGTTGCATACAACTATTTATTTACTAATATACATATATATATGTGTGTGTGTGTGTGTATGTTCTTTTTATTATAAAAATATGTTATATATATATATATATATATATATATATATATATAATATATTATATATATATATATATATTTTGTGTGTGTGTGTGTATACATGTTCTTTTTATTATAAATATATGTTCTTTTTTCTTATATATATATATATATATATATATATATATGTGTGTGTGTGTGTGTGTGTGTGTGTGTGTGTGTGTGTGTTTTTTTCTCTCATATTTATATATTTAAATGTATATATATATTGCATATATATACATGTATATATATATATTCATACATATGTATGATAAAAAACATATATATATTGTTCTTTATATATATATATATATATATATATATATATATATATATATATATATATATATATATATATATATATATATATATATATATATAAGATCAATATATATTTCTATGATATATATGTATGTATATATATATACATATATAAATAAATAAAATATATATATATATACATTTATAATCATAATAAAAACGAATATATATATATATATATATATATATATATATATATATATATATATATAATTATGTATATACGTTCTTTGTGTTGTATTTTTTGTTGGAACCACAATTGTTTGGTCTGGCCAAATCTTTCTGGCCTCGGGCCAGTTTTGTTGTTGTGAATCAATGCAACTCGTATGTCTGCCTCGATTCAAAATTTACCAACAATATACTATAGACTTATGTGACTAATGCCAGCAAACCTCCTTCTTCTGTGTCGATTGCAAATCTTCGACCAGTTCTTATGCTGTAATATGGACGGCTTTCTCTTCTATTAAAGAATGTCTTTGAGAAAGAAAAAGAAGCATTTATACTCCTAAGCTTAAGGTAAAGATAAAGAAAAACAATGTTATGAACAGCGCCTGTTTCGACTATAATTTTTTTATAAATCACGATTGAAGCAGATTAGCGTTATCGTTTCCGCGCACTCACTCCCTCTCTATCTTTCCCCCTCTTTCTTTCTTTTTCTTATTTCTTTGTGTAGCATGTCTTTTTTCTTCGCTTTCTTTCTTTATAATAAAAATGGAATTGTATATTATTCAGCTGAGGTGACGACCCTCAGAAGAAATAAGAATTTGGAGTATAAGCAACCAGATAATCAGGATTTACATTTTCTGTACTTTCTCTTGGGCTATTTGGACGGTCTTATTTTTAACCAGAGGGTGTTGCAAGATGATAACATTCGTACAAAATAGGAACATGAGTATCAATATATATATTTAGCAATAAAGTTATATGAAACATGGACCTTATACTCCCACCAAGAGCGGCGGCTAAATAACTTCTACCTTCGCTGCCTTAGACGTGTACTGGGCATCACCTGGAGGGACAGGATCACTAACACAGCAGTCCTAGAGAGAGCTCAACTCCCCAGCCTGTACTCTCTACTGAGACAACGTCGTCTCCGATGGTTGGGTCATGTACGTTGGATGGATGATGGACGAATCCCGAAAGACATCCTCTATGGAGAGCTAACATCTGGTAAAAGACAGATTGGTCGCCTCCTACTGCGATTCAAGGATGTCTGCAAAAATGAACTCAGGTGCTTTGGCATTGTCCCTTCCAGCTGGGAAAATTTGGCTCAAGACCGCCCTCGGTGGCGGCAGAATCTCCATAGAGGACTGTACATGTCAGAAGTCACCCTGATACAACATCATGAAGCTAAGACGTCCATAAGAAAGCAACGGCAACAAAGGTTCGGAACATCATCATCTACAGGGACAACCTACAAATGCAAAATCTGTGGTCGAGAATGTTTCTCAAATATAGGACTTCATAGTCACAGGAGGCGCTGCAACTTCGGGGGCACACAAAAACTTTTTATCATAGTCTCTCGAGACTGAATTGCCAATGAAAGTTATATATAGTGGACCTGGGAATAATGGCAATTACCATGGACATTAAGACCCTCAGCCACCGCCTTCATACACATATAAGATAAAAATAGTTGGATATTTGCCATAAGGGCAATAAGGTTGGGACAATCATATAGGAACTAGGGCTTGACGTGATCAGGATTCTATTCTAGTATTGACCACCCCCAATCGGAATTAACAGGTTTGAAGTTGTCCTTCTCGTAGACTGATAGGCTAAGAGAGAGAGAGAGAGAGAGAGAGAGAGAGAAGGGGGTGAACAGACTAATCAAGTTTAAAGAGCCCAGTTTGCCCTACTATTTACCCATAGCTGGGGGGAGAGTAGTTGAATTCATACCTTTCCCAAGGGTATTAGTGCCATGTGAAACGCAAAGAGCTTCGTCCATGAATTGAACTCGGTTCAACGAGTTCCTGTCCTGCGACTCTAACCATTACACCACTCCCCTTCAATTACTAAAATGTAATCCAAATGAAATTGTTCTAAGTAGAATAAAGCTCTTCAAAGTATATCGATGTTATCATTTGTCATTACAATTTATTCTACTTAGAATAATTGGTACACTTATTAAAAGTTTATATAGTCTAGTATTCCCTAGAGAGTTCTCCAAAGGGGAGGTAATCGTAAAGTAGGTGAGGTAACTCTCAAGTTCGCATTACAACAATATTATAAATTGTGCTAACAAGCACTTGTTTTGACTCATGATTTTTATAAAATGTCGGATTTAATTCTATTTTATATACACCTGAGCTTACAGATATTATGTTGTATACACACTTACTGGGTATATAATATGACGAGAATTCTTTCTATTACTTACTTCTGGGAAGACATGAGTCGTTATGTCACCTGAATATTTAAGTCTTTTCTTACTTTAAGTAGCTGGAGTAACTGGGACATTCTTCTAAATGGTCTGGTTCTGCTATTTTCATTTCTTCTAATCTTGCCATTAGTTCCCAAGAAACAACCAAGGCTTATATCTTATGTGGTCACATTTTTATTCTAGAACCAGACTTTCTAAACTCTGAATTCATGGCAACCGGTCTAGGAGAAGGACAACTCTGAATTAATGGCAACCGGTCTAGGAGAAGGAAAACTCTGAATTCATGGCAACCGGTCTAGGAGAAGGACAACTCTGAATTAATGGCAACCGGTCTAGAAGGACAACTCTGAATTAATGGCAACCGGTCTAGAAGGACAACTCTGAATTAATGGCAACCGGTCTAGGAGAAAGAACATACTTTCTCAACCGCGGTGGAGTCAAATGCGGGTACGTCTGTACATTACGACGTCTCCACCCTAATTGACTAACTAATTAAGCTCTGTGCATTCTTTTTCACAGTCTGTGTAACTGTAATATATTTATTATATGACGGGAGAGTTCTATTATTTTCTTACTTGCTGAGGGTAGCTAGCTGGTACCTTACTTTTGTAGTCTGTTTCTTTATTCTAACTGCTCTGATTCTGTAATCTGTTTCTTACGTAACTTGGGCATTTCTTCTAACTGGTCTTTCTTTGTTCTGTATGTTGGAATATTTGTTGGTATCTAAGCCGTGCTGCAACCCACTACTTTAATTTATAGACTAAGCGAGTTCACGTGGTTTAAACCTCAGCCGATCAACAGCCCGAATACGTAATTGTTTAACTACTTAATCGCTGATATTGACAGACGTCCATTTGCATTCATTGACGAACGACCTGCAAGACTGAGGAGCACCAAGGAACAACTAAAGGATCATACCCAATATTAAGGGACACTAAGGAGTAACAAAAGGATTCTTCCTAAGGATCGCGCTCTGCTTAACACAAACGATCTCCAGTGGACAGTGCTCTTGCTTGAAGCCTAAAGGATAGCCACAAAAATCGTAACACTCTAGCTTGACTTTAGAATGTTGGCCGATTTCGTGTTGGTAAGTTTGCCATTACTTACAGACAACACGTCTTTTTTTTTTTTAGTGGTCACTTCTTTTTTAAAACGCCAAAAAGGGTTCAACCGTGAGGTGAGAAGATGGCTTACTTGGGAACAGCCGACCATTCCGTCTGCTCCCAACGACGAACGGCCAAATTCTCTACACTAACTCAGTTCCCTTCGCACAGTTTGTCTTTAGCCAATGAGAAATCAACGACTAAGTCAGTGAAAGGCGAACTGCTGTCAATCACTACTATAACGGCCATGCTTTGATTCAATGGTAACTTTCCATTTACGAATACCGTTATTTAAATTTTACTACACTACAGTCATAATTCGTAGGTTACCCACGAATTATGTGGACAATTATTTAGTCAAATTATTAATCAAAAGCTAATCCTGTCCCCCACCCGGGAATGAATCCAACTATTCTCCGTATTTTCTATTACTTTCCTATTATTTCTCAACTATTTAGGGGTCGGGTTAGCTCAGTCAGTAGAACGTTCGGCTAGAAACCACAAGGTTCCTAGTTCGAATCCAGCCCTCGGCAACTCAGCGTATGAATAGCACAGGGATCTGTGCGGTAAGGTAAGGAGCTGATGATAGGTGTGGCGTTCCACCTCAGACACTCAGGTCTAGCGCTATTGAAAAGAGGATAGACTCGCTGACTGGCTGATACCGACTTTAAGCCATCCCGACACTTCATTTTTTTTATCCACCCCCCCCGGTTATAGGTAAATAGTAGCACAGATTCGGCCCTTTAACTTTGGTATGTCAACCTGCCTAGGAGAAGGAAACCTCTGAATTCAAACTCAATGGGTTCTCTTCTCGTTGGACAAAAACTATTTCTACCCACGACTTCTCTTCCTCCTTTCAGCAACGGATCCAACTATTCTCCCTCAAGCTATGGGTAAATAGGATGATTGACTGAGCACTTAATATGACAACCGGTCTAGAAGAAGGAAATCTCTTAATTCATGGTAACCGGTCTAGGAGAATGACAACACTGAATTTAAATCCATAGTGTTCTCTTCTCATTAGTCAAAAACTACTTTCAGTGCTCCTCTTCCTACTCTCACTCCTTATGGCAAGCCCAACCCCTTTTTACCATATAAGTGCTGGAAGGCAGTGACTGAGGGTCTACATGTCCTGGGAATGACTATAAACTCTATCTGATGGTGAGGTTCCAGATTTGGAGGTTTGGGGAATGTGGAGCACCCCGTCATCACCATTGCTTCCTGGTCCAGGTAGAGTGGTAGTAACTGTTAGGGTCCATCTATGGGATAAATAGAAAAATGTATTTATTTAAAAAATTGTAATATCCATTAAGAATTGATTTATTTCAAAATTTTATCGGCATTAAATGACCCATTGAGGTTGATATGCCGTAAAACAAAACAAACCAAAACAAAACAAACCACTCTCACTCCTCCTTTTCCGCTCTCGAACGAATCCAACTATTCTCCCTCCAGCTATGGGTAAATAGTAGGGCAGACTGGGCTCTTTAACCTTGGTATGGCAACCAGTCTAGTGAAGGAAATCTCTGAATTCAAACCCAAGGTGTTCTTTTCTCCTTAGTCAAAAACTGCTTTAAGAGATCCTCCTCTCACTTTCCCTCCTCTTTCACTTTCCACTCCTCCCCAGCCTCTTCTTCGTCTTCCTCCTCTCTACAACGAATCCAACTATTCTCCCTCCAGCTATGGATGAATAGTCGGACAGACTGGGCAACCGGTCTAAGAGAAGGAAACCTCTGAATTCATGGTAACTGGTCTACTTGGTATGGCAACCAGTCTAGGAGAAGGAAAACTCAAAATTAAAACCCAGTAAACTGCGCTTAAAATTCCCCTTGTGTTGACCTGGGCTCTTTAAGCTTGGTATGGCAACCAGTCTAGGAGAAGGAATTCAAATCTAATCAGTTCTCTCCCCCCACCCCACTTAGAACGAGAAAATGCGTAATCTCATTAATTCTCAACTCATTTTACCTAAACAAATATAATTTAAAAAATGATAGCCAAAAACAGAAAAAAAAATACTTTCTTATCAATCACGTGGCAAAGGATTTTATTTTATCATGGCAACCGTCTAGGAGAAGGACAACTCTGAATTCATGGCAACCGGTCTAGGAGAAGAAAACTCTGAATTCATGGCAGCCAGTCTAGGAGAAGGACACCTCTGAATTCAAACCTAAGGTTTTCTCTTCTCGTTAGTCGAAAACTACTTTAACACCCCCTCCTCCCCTAGTTCCCCACCCCCTCAGAACGAGAAAAAACATTATCTCATTAATTTTCACCTCATTTGACCCAAACAAATTTTTAAAAAAGAAAAGCAAAACTAATTTTTACTTTCCTATCAATCACGAGACAAAGGATTTTTATTGTATTAAGTATCCACTGTGGATCCTAACGCTCATGACAGCTTTTCTATATTTGGAGAAGATTTTTAATTAAACAATGACGTCATCAACTTCGAATCTTTTTCCGATTGACGACGGAAAGAAAAAAGCTTAAAACAACATTTTCAAAAAAAAAAAAGAAACAAAAAAAAATAATAAAATAAAAACAATATAAAGCCAAGAAAATTATTAAGACTTCTTTATTTTTATTTTTATTTTTATTTATTTTATTTTTTTTTTTTTTCGAATTCTTATTCTTTCAAATCGTATATATTTTACAATAAATCATTAACTGTCTTTATGTAGTCGTTATTTTTTGAGTAGATGACAATTTTCAAACAGGCTATTTATTATTCGTATCAAGCTCTGTTTCGTATTCATAAATATTTTTTACACTTTATATATGATGAGTTTCGTCTGTAATCTAAAATATAAAGAGTAAATGTCGGCCTATTGTCTGTATTAACCGGATTGAGAGGGAGTCTATAACGTTTTCACTAGCGCTAGATAATATAGTTGCTATGGCTTGACTATGGATTGACCAGCCAATTAATCAGATGGCGATCGACCGCCTGTCGAGCCTAAGAGTGGAGTATTGCATGTCATCAGGATTCCCTCCTTAAGCATCACGAGTCGCCACCTACAGCCAACAGATGGGTCCATAGTTGCTATGGCTTGACATGGCCTGGCAATTGATCGGAGGGCGATCGACCACCTGTCGAGCCTAGGGCCAAAGTGGAGTATTGCGTGTCACTAGGATTCCATCCTTAAGCATCACGAGTCGCCACCTACAACCAACAGGTGGCTCCATAGTTGCTATGGCTTGACATGGCCTGGCAATTGATCGGAGGGCGATCGACCGCCTGTCGAGCCTAAGGGCCAAAGTAGAGTATTGCGTGTCACTAGGATTCCATCCTTAAGCATCACGAGTCGCCACCTACAGCCAACAAGTGGATTCATAGTGGGAGTCTTACCCGTCTGCATGGATGTATTCTAACGCCCAAGCTGACTGGGCTACACTTACCGCGAGCTCCCGTTCGACACAATTTTTGTTCTTTCCCACCTATGAGCTTCGGCTTGTGGGTGGGCCCACGTTAAAACGAGGCCTTGTGTCCAGCCCATACAAGTGGGGTATGAGGTAAATACCCTTACCACGAGCTCCCCATTTTACCGCCCAAATCTAAGCGCTGTTCGTAAATATGTGTTTTATGCTTATACCATTAATTTCTGTAATTAAAAGTCAGCCTTATAGTTGGTAGTAGCCGAGCTGCGAATGAGTCTTTTACGTTTTCATTAGCGCTAGACAAGGGAGATTGTATTTGCGTTTGATATGGTGAGGTTATTGTCATTCAACCGCAATTTCGTATTCATAAATATTTTTTTACACGTCATTTCACGGCTTTCATAAAATTCTTCTGTAATTTAGAATATTTGCAAAAATATGTACCCACCGAGCGTAAGTATTTTAATTTTAATGTAATAGAATATATTAAATTAGAAAGACTTACGAAATCAAATAAGAACGCATATAAAAAGATTACACTTATTTCAAATAGATTTTGATTGGTTTCTATATAAAATCATTCAAAGGGTTGATTTTAATACGTTAGCGATAAAACCAAAATATTAGAGACCTAAAGCACCAAGAAATTATTAATTAAACCCGGTTTTGTTAAAACCAGTATGCAAATTAACCACACTATATGAGGGCAGTTGGGTTGGCTCAATCATATAGGCGTTAGGGTTAGGCGTCTAGTCACGTCATAAGGGTGCCAAAGTGCAGTGTTGCATGTCATAGACTGTTCAGTCACAAGTATTCCGTCTTTAAGCATCACGTGTCGGATTCAAGTGGTCCCATCGGGTGGATTCAACTCCCTCGGCAATTGCAAAATTAATATTTGCAATGGAAAAACAAATAATGTGCGTTGCTTCTATCTATCTATCTATCTATCTATCTACCCTGTCAGTTGGCGTGTTAGAATACACCGACTGCACCTCTACAGAGAGGTAAGACTCCCCCCACAATGGGACCACCAGTTGACAGTGGGTGGCAACCCGTGATGCTTAAAGATGGAGCCCAGGTGGCTGAGCAGTCCATGACATGCAACACTCCACTTTGGCTTTACTTGGATAAGACCGGCGGTCAGAGATGTTCCCTGTGATCAATCGGCTGGTCATGTCAAGCCCTAGCACCTATATGATTGCCCCCAACCCTATTTCCCTTATGGCAACCCCCAATCCTTCTTATCATATGATGGTAGAAGGCGGTGGCTGAGGGTCTACATGTCCTGGGAATGACAAACTCTATCTGATATTGAGGTTCCAGTTTTGGAGGCTTGGGGAATGTGAAGCACCCCCTCATCACCATTGCTCCCTGGTACACTCTGACCCGGAGTGGTAGTACATGTTAGGGTCCCATCTATGGGTTAAATAGAAGAACATGAGTTTATAAACAAAATTGCATTATGCATTAAGAATGAATTTATTTCACAACTTTGTCGGCATTAAATGACCCACCGAAGTTGATATGCCGTAAAATAAACCAAACCAAACCTATTGCCCTTATAGCAAGCCCTCGCCCTTCTTATTATATGGGTGCTAGAAGACGGTGACCTAGGGTCTTCATGTCCTGGGCATGACCTTAAAATATGATGGTGAGGTTCCAGTTCTGGAGATTTGGGAATATGTATAAAAACCTTTATCACCACTGCTTCCTGGTCCACTCTGATTCGGAGTGGTATTACCTGTTAGGGTCCTATCTATAGGTTGAATAGAAAAATTGTTTATAAAAATAAAATAATTCCTCCACAATGGGGCCACCTGTTGGCCGTGGGTGGCGACCCTTGATGCTTAAGGATGGACCCCAGGTAGCTGAGCTAAATAATGGAACAGTCCATTTTTATCATAAAGAAAGAAAAGGAAGAAAAGGACATGCTATACAGAAAAATATAATAAAGAAAAAAGAAAGAAAGAAATAGAGTAGAGGGAAAGATAGAGGAGGTGAGCATGCGAAAGCGATAACGCTAATCTGTTTCAATCGAACAGAATGAGAAGATGAGTTCCCCCCCCCCTCTACCCAGGTGACACTGAGTAGCCGCTTCTAGACTTTAAATATAGGCGGAGGATATTCCTGTTAAAAGGTGCATATTTTCGATCCTATTTATCTGGTACTACCAAAATAGGTCACGTGACCAGTTAGGCCACATTGAAGGAAGGAACGTGAATATTTTTTAACCTCTTTTTTTAAAATCTCGCAAGAAAGAAATAACGAACATAAAGAGTTGTTACAAAGAAAAACATCTAATTCAAATATCAAATTATCATCTTCAGAGCTTGTTTTTACTCCGGACTCATCGAGAGAGAAGCTGAAAATAATTTGAATTCAAAACGAAAACATTGACGTTTCATTATAAGCCCATCCGCCACGCGCTTCTCGGTCAGCGACAATCATGTATATCTTAGTGTAACAGTTTTTGAAAAAAGAAGACATATTTCAAATTCAACTTTTTTCAAGTTTTAACTCGTTTATGGTAGGCCTGCAAGGGATTTTTTCAGAAAATAATTTTTTATTTCTTTATTTTTCTTTTTTTTTAAATTTTTTTCTTATATATAAAGTAAAAAATATGAATGGTGTAAGGGTTTATTGGGATAATGTGAAATTTAAATTTGTTAGGAAGTATATGTCGGAAAAGGTTATGTGAAGGGGATTTTAGGAATTCTGACAGCAAGTGTTGCTAAATATGGAGATATATTTTTAAAAAAGCCTTGTCTTTGGGGGATGGTTTGATGGGTGAGAATAATGCAAGATTCCATAATTCTACGTAATGTTCTATTGTGTATGTGAGTTAATATTTTGGCACTTTTAAAATCAAAGGTATGGTTATTGTCTAAAATATGTTTAGCTAGGGCGTTGTTTAGAAAACCCCTTTTAATATGATATCTATGTTCAAATAACCGTTTAGATAAAGATCTAGAAGTCTGTCCTACATATTTTTTGTTACAATTTAAGCAATCTATGGTATAACTCCAGTTTCGGAATGAGTCCGGATTAAAATCAAGCTCTGAAGATGATTTTTATAAATCGAAATATTGTTCAATATTAGCTATGAATATGATATAAAATATTTTCACTTTAACAGCATTTTGTGTTGTTTTCATATCCGTTTATCTATACTTATATATATATATATATATATATATATATATATATATATATATATATATATATATATATAAGAGGAATGCATTAGCTTTCAAAAGACTGTCACGAATTGTTGACAAATGTTTTAAAAGGATTGAAAATTTCTATGATGATAGTGGGTTACACTTTCCTTTCAATGTAACTCTGCGCATGCGCAGGTTTACACAGAGCTAAAATCAAAGCGAGGCTGACGTCAATAGCGGTCGCATTGACCGTGTCTGTTCACAAATATGGAAGGATAAAAATCAAAGTGAGGCTGACGTCAAAATGGAAATTATGTTGAAACTAGAAGTGGCTACCCGGCGTTGTCTAGGCAGAGAGGGGATTTTTTTAAAGTTAGTCTCGCAGATCCATTATCACTTATCGCGAGTGAGATCCTCGCTGGGTGCTCCATAAAAATCCCCACGTAAATATACAACAATATAGTAAAAAATTTCCATTCAATGATTTACAATTAAAAAAAAAGATGTAAATGATGCAATTAATTCAATCAATCAATTTTATATTTCAAAACAAAAAAAAAAAAAAAAAAAAAAAGAAAAAAAATACAAAAATAAGATAAACAAAATAATGCAAATGACTTTCTCTTCTGTTACTTTTCAAATTTGAATTTTTAAATATCTTCCAAAATATAAATCAAATCTTCATTACTTTTGCTCAAAAGCAAACCCTGATGATATTTAATGTGTATATATATTTACTTTGTCGTTAATTGTTTTATTTTCGAAGTTTCCTCCGAACATACACCGCCCTGTCGGCTGGGGCATTAGAATGCACCGACTGGACCTCTGCAGAGGGGTAAGACTCCCCAATGGGGCCACCTGTTGGCCGTGGGTGGCGACCCATGATGCTTAAGGATAGAGCCCAGGTGGATGAGCAGTTCATGACATGCAATACTCCACTTTGGCTAGGTCATATAGGTACTTGGGCTAGACGGGCAGTCAGAGAGGCCACCTCCGATCAATCGGCTGGTCACGTCAAGCCCTAGTACCTATATGATTTTCCCAACCCTATTGCCCTGATGGCAAGCCCCAACCCCTTTTTATCATATGGGTGCTAGAAGGCGGTGGCTGCGGGTTTACATGTCCTGGGAATGACGTTAAACTCTATCTAATGGTGAGGTTCCAGTTCTGGACGCTTGGGGAATGTGGAGCACCCCTTCATCACCATTGCTCCCTGGTCCACACTGACCCGGAGTGGTAGTACCTGTTAGGGTTTCATCAATGGGTTAAATAGAAAAATGTATTTATAAAAAAATTGTATTATCCATTAAGAATTGATTTATTTCAAAACTTTATCGGCATTAAATGACCCACTGAGGTTGATATGCCGTAAAACAAACCAAACCAAACGAACATACAGAGATAGACAATTGTCTTATATATATGTACTAGCAGCGGCTATCCGGCGTCGCCTGGGTAGAGGGGATTTTTTAAGTTAATCTCGCAGATCCATTCTATTGCAATATGTAAAAAGCATAGTAATTTTGATTTAACTCTCTCTCTCTCTCTCCCTCTCTCTCTCTCTCTCTCTCTCTCTCTCTCTCTCTCTCTGATTCTTTTCCTTTTTTTTCGATTCAAACAGATTAGCATTATCGCTTCCGCGTGTTCCCCCTCTATATATCTTTCCCTACTTTCTTTCTTTCTTTCTTTCTTTCTTGTTATGTTTTTCTGTGTACCATATCCATATTCTTCCCTTTCATTCTTTATAATAAAAACCGAATGGTCCATTATTTAGCTGTGGTGACGTCACTCATAAGAAATAAGAATTCATCGGATAAGCAACAGCAGATAATCAGGAGTTAACATTTTTGCATTTTCTCCTGGACGATTTGGACGGTCTCATTTTTAAGCAGAAAGTGCTGCAAGATGATAACGGTCGTACAATTAAGGAACACAAGTATTGATATATAGATTGCTTGATAAGGCATTAAATGGCCCAAAAGGTTCATATAGCTGTAAGATTCACAGTCATTCATTGAATAACAGCTCCGATACGTTGTGAGACAAAACATTTAATATATATAACAGCACATGGAAATGATAAGATACATAATGTACAGGAAACTAGAACATGTAAATACAAGATACAAGAGTAGAGATAAAAGATACAATAAGATATAAGGACACATTCATGAATGGTAAATATAAGATACAATATTTAGGTATAAACGAGATACCCAAATGTACATAAAATATAAATGTTACAGACATGGAACTAAAGGATAGTCCATGCTGTATAAAAGACTTACAGTAATGTAAGGGGGGGGTAAAAGCCCCGCCGAGAAGGGGTAGATAGACTCTAGCCCATAGCAGTTCGTTGAGAAGATCCAGCGAAAAGAGAGAAAGACAAGTTCAAATAAGGCGCTTAAATACCAGAGGTCCACCAGTGGGAACAAACGGCAACGCAGCGAGAAGATAACTCTTCCAGGCAAAGGGAAGATAATCCCCTACATACCGTTATAAGATGTGAAATGTTCTTACAAGCTGGAAGGTTCAAAGTTAGGTCTACAACTGTTCTAAATTCAGAGTTTTCTTCTAGTTTATTTGCCCTACGAAAGTTGTATGCTCTCTTTCCTTACTTTCTTCTAGCGACTCTTCTAACGTCTGGACTTCGTCTGGGGGACTTCGTGTCTGGTCTTCCATTGGGGATTTCTCTTTATCAGAAGCCCTGTGTCATTGGTAGCTTTTAGATAAT
>CM042181.1:42017401-42027401 GCA_023376005.1 Doryteuthis pealeii | reverse complement strand
GATAGGTGTGGCGCTCCACCTCAGATGTCCAAATAATCACCTTGGTCTAGCGCTAATGAAAAGGTGATATACTACCTCGCTGTATGCCTGATACCGACAATAGGCCACCCCGACGACTTTATATATATAAAATGGTATCCCTTTCACTCTCATATTCCACAGCTTTTTCAATTCTCTGGCAAGGTCCAGGTATTTATCCATCTTTTCCTTTTCCTTCAGCTTTACCCTATGATCCGCTGGAACCGTAAAGTCCACTAGTTGACAACATTAACAGAGATGAGATTGCTTTCTCGCTTTGATATCAAGTACATCTTTTTTCATAACTGTTAAATCTCACACTTGTAGGTTATATTGTATATGGGTCATTCCATGTCAAATCATCCAGGCCATGTCACCCACCCACTTCAATTTTTCTGAGGACTATGTTAAGGTTAGATAATCCCCCAAATTTGAGCTTCCAATTCCCAAAATTGGCCGAGTTATGTCGATTTTAAACTCCAATAATTTGAGGAGGTGTAAGATAAATGGCGACATTTGTAATCTATTTTCGTCTATAAAATGAGTTCTAGAGCTTCCCTACTCCTAGAAATTGGGTTATATATATAGAAGCTTTTTAGCCTGGGGAATTCAGAAGTGTCATCAAATGAACCCTTTTTAAAGTTATTAATGATTTCTGATATTTTCATAGCAAGATCAATAGGTGGAAAAATCGCAATGTGATACTGCATATAATTTTGTTTTTCTTTCAATTATTATTCTACATATATTGAGCATTATTTGTACAAAGATGAGAGTTTGTTTTTTGCTCACAAGTTACATCTAAGTTCTGTGTGTGCTTATGTGTATGTTGATCTGTGCTGTGTTTCACTGACCCAGACATTGAGCAGTTAACATCAAAGAAACTGGGACAGCTGCTTAACGTGGGTCAAAGATGTTTGTTTTGAAAAATACAACAGATAAAGAGAAAACATTACCGCCCTGTCGGCTGGGGCGTTAGAATGCAACGACTGCACCTCTGCAGAGGGGTAAGACTCTCCCAATGGGGCCAACTGTTGGCTGTGGATAGCGACCCGTGATGCTTAAGGATAGAGCCCAGGTGGATGAGCAGTTGATGACATGCAATACTCCACTTTGGCCCTATCTTGGGCTAGACGGGCGGTCGGAGAGGCCCCCTCCCATCAATCGGCTGTTCACGTCAAGCCCTAGCACCTATATAATTTTCCCAACCCTATTGCCCTTATGACAAGCCCTAAACCCTTTTTATCATATGGGTGCTAGAAGGCGGTGGCTGCGGGTCTACATGTCCTGGGAATGACGTTAAACTCTATCTGATGGTGAGGTTCCAGTTTTGGAGGTTTGGGGAATATGGAGCATACCCAGAGTGGTAGTACCTTTTAGGGTCCCATCTATGGGTTAAATAGAGAAATGTATTTATAAAAAAATTGTATTATCCATTAAGAATTGATTTATTTCAAAATTTTATCGGCATTAAATGACCCACTGAGGTTGATATGCCGTAATACAAACCAAACCAAACCAAACTATAGTAAATGTGGGTGTCCTATTGTAGTGTAATGTTTAGCAAAATTGTATTGCAGATCTATTACTGCAGAATTGCAAGTTCAATCCTTGTTCAATCCATTCTTGTGACCATGTGTCACATCCTACCTGTGGTGAACAGGTTGGGTAAATACCTATGTATAGTAAATTATGTTAAAACTATGAATCCAAGTAGCATTAATGACCTGAGTTGGATGTTAGAATTTTTTTTATATTCTAAATTATATCTACTAGAAAATATATGCACCCTCCGGGTGCAAGCATTCAAGTTTTATTGTAATAAAATGTTATGTTAACTTAGAAAGGCTAATGAAACTAAATAAGATGCCGATAAAAAGATTTGAAACAGAGGGGAAACAACTAAAACTTGCTTTTTCTTCACTCCGGTCTTTCATTGCTAAATTTTCATAATTTAACTATTTAGTTAAATTAGGAAGTAAAGAATAGAATTACTGTTAATATTGTTAATGGATTTCTTTTAAGATTTATTGGAGAGATTTTTGCTCATATTCATTACGATAAAACCAAACCATTAGAAATCAATAATACTAAGCACATATTTATTAAAATCACATTTTTTATATCAATATGCAAATTAGCCTTCCTGTTCACACTGCAAACCGCTATTTTTTGTATATATAAATACAATTGCATGTTATTAGTATGTAGATATGGTCAACAGTATTAATAATGTAAAACAATTTTATTAATAATTGAGGTTTAAATATAGATAAAATCATAGAGAATGTGATGTAGATAACTAAGGGAATTGTGACTTGTGTAGTAATAGAGTTTCGGTTACAGACAGAAAAACACACAATCTCCATTATAATAAGATTAGTACAAAATAAAAAACGACCTCCGGGCGATGTAAAAATAATTTTTGAAACATATTGCCTGAGGAGTGGGAGTTACAACATCAGTTAAAATTTGGCACTTTTATGCTTTATATGTTCCCGTTTAGCCATTGAATAAGAACAATTATAATATTATTATATTCTTTTTATAAAATAATAGCCAATTAGATAATTATCGAAATGAGTAAAAAAGAAATCTCCAAAAAATTAATTATTTATCATTTTTTTAACATTTTATTTTTTGATTTTCGGTACTTATTTTCTCATAGAAGCGCAACTGTAAATTTTTTTCTATTCATAACTTCGGTCTTTTATCTCTTTATTTATACTGTAATTAGTATAACATATGACCAACTGGAAACAATTTTACACCCTCAGCATAAGGGGGGTCAAAATTAAGTGACCTGAAAAAATGAGAATGTTTTGAAATAAAATAAATAATGCATTATAAAGATCATTCATTGATACATAAACACTGAAAATTTCATTAAAATCCGATAATTCCTGATTTTTGGTAAATTATTTTCTGTGGGGGGGGGGGCTAAAGTCATTTGGTCAAAAACGCATTTTAGGCTCAGTTTGCCAGTCCCCAAACTATTAGGATGTTTAAAAAATAATGACCGATTGAAGTGCTCGGTTTTGAAATGTCATTTTATCATAGAATTTGTTGTTTATTTCAAGTGAATTTTTGCATATATAATAATTAATGTGTGCTCAAAAATAAAATTGAATTTATTTTCAGATAGAAAGTATTTTTGAAAAATAGGAGCCTTCAAAGATGAATATGCCTAAACATGATCTTCGCCTTCTAATGTTGCATGAGTTCAAGCTTTGGCACAATGCCTCCGAAACTGCTGCCAATATCAACAAAGCATGGGGAGATGAATCCACAAGTGATCGGACTGTACGAAGGTGGTTCCAGAAATTCCACAGTGGAGATGAGATTCTTGAAAATGAAGAAGGTAGTGGACGGACATACAGTATTGACAATGAACAATTGAAGGTATTTGTTGAGCAAAATCCACGACAAAGTGTCAGAGAGATGTCTTAGACACTTGATGTCAGCATTCCAACAGTTTCATACCATTTACAGAGTATTCAAATGATGAAAAGGCTCTATAAGTGGGTTCCTCATGAGTTCAATGAGCACCAAAGAGTTAGGCAGTTTGAAGTGTGCTTAAGCACATTTTTAAATGGTAAAACTTTTCGATCTAAAGAAGAGGTGGAATCCTCATTTAGAGATTTTGTTGCATCACAGCGAATAACTTTTTTTACCAACGCGGAATAAATGACGCCGTAGATCGATGGCAGAGATGCATAGCTGCCCAAAACTCGTATTTTGATTAATTTTAACATTTCTACTGTCTCTTCTGGTTGGTCGTCCTTAATTCATACCTTCTTCTAGATCAGTCTTGTTGCCAAGACATTCATCAACCATATTACCTATGTAAGCTTTTATTTACTAACATCTTCATCTAACTAACATATCGCGCGTGTGCAGTGAGCTCAAGCTAAGGCCTTATCTGTCTGACGTCCAAGCTGAAACTCAGAGCCAACCAGGTCCCACGTGACTTCACGTATTTCGCGGGCTTTTTGTAATATTCCATGGAAAGTCCCGCCTGTGATATGAAAAGGGCCATCCCATCAGAAATACAGGGGATTGACAATAATCTTATGCAACCGCATAGATTATGCAACAGTTGGGTAAATATATACCACTTATACGTTTGTTCCTAAATCTTCCGTTCGTTATCATTCTGAAAGACCTCTGATTAAAAAAGAGACGGTCCAAATCGTCCAAGAGGAAATGCAAAAATGTAAATTCTGATTTTCTTGTGTCACTTAATCACCGAATTCTTGTTAATCCCCTGTATTTCTGATGGGATGGCCCTTTTCATATCACACGGCGGACTTTCCATGGAATATTACAAAAGCCCGCGAATACGTGCAGTCACGTGGGACCTGGTTGGCTTCTGAGTTTTCAAGCTTGACGTAGACAGATAAGGCCTTAGCTTTGAAGCTCATGCACACGCGCGATATGTTATGTTTAGATGAATGTTAGTAAATAAAAGCTTCCATAGGTAATATGGTTGATGAATGTCTGAAACAAGACTGGATCTTAGAAGAAGGTATGAAATAAGGACGACAACCAGAAGAAGACAGTAGAAATGTTAAAATAATCAAAAATACGAGTTTTGGGGCAGCTATGCATCTCTGCCATCGATCTACGGCGTCATTTATTCGCGTTGGTAAAAAAAGTTATTCGCTGTGATGCAACAAAATCTCTTAAGATGAGGATTCCACCTCTTCTTTAATCGAAAGTTTTTACCATTTAAACAATGTGCTTAAGACACTTCACTGCCTAACTCTTTTGGTGCTCATTGAACTCATGAGGAACCCAGTTTTTTTTTTTTTTTAATTAGAGCCTTTCATCATTTTGAATACTCTTAAATGGTAATTGAACTGTTGGAATGCTGGACATCCAGTGTCCTAAGACATCTCTCCGCACTTTGTCCGTGGATTTTGCTCAACAAATACACTTCAATTGTTCATTGTCAATACTGTAATGTCCGTCCACTACCTTATTCATTTTCAAGAATCTCATCTCCACTGTGGAATTTCTGGAACCACCTTCGTACAGTCCCGATCCTTGTGGATCATCTCCCCAATGCTTTTGTTGATATTGGCAGCAGTTTTCGAGGCATTGTGGGCCAAAGCTTGAACTCATGCACATTAGAGGCGAAGATGCATGTTTAGGCAATATTCATCTTTGAAGGCTCCTATTTTTCAAAAATACTTTCCTATCTGAAAATATAATTCAATTTTTATTTTTGAGCACATCATTAATTATTATATATGCAAAATCACTGAAATAACAACAAATTCTATGATAATGACATTTCAAAATCGAAGCACTTCAATCGTCATTATTTTTTTAAACATCCTTAATAGTTTTGGGACTGGAAACTAAGCCTAAATGCGCGTTTTTGACCAAATGACTTTAGCCACCCACAGAAAATAATTTAGCCAAATCAGGGAATTATCGGATTTTATGAATTTTCAGTGTTTATTGTATCAATGAATGATCTTTTATAATGCATTATTTATTTTTATTTCAAAACATTCTCATTTTTTTCGGTCACTTATTTTGACCCCCTTATGCTGAGGGTGTAAATTGTTTCGCAGTTGGTCATATGTTTATACTAATTACAGTATAAATAAAGGATAAAAGACCCGAGTTCTGAATAGAAAAAAAATTTAAGTTGCGCTCTATGAGAAAATAAGTTTACCGAAAATAAAAATAAAATGTTAAAAAATGATAAAATAATTATTTTTTGGAGATTTTTTTTTACTCATTTCGATAATTTATCTAATTGGCTATTCTTTTTATAAAAATAGAATATAATTAATATTATAATTGGTTCTTATTCAATGGCTAAAGGACATATAAAGCCATAAAAGTGCCAAAATTTTAACTGATGTTGTCACTCCCACTCCTCATGGCATATGTTTCAAAAATTATTTTTACATCGCCCGAGTCGTTTTTTATTTGTACTAATCTTATTATAATGGAGATTGTGTGTTTTTTCTGTCTGTAACCGAAACTCTATTCACTACACAATCACAATTCCCTTAGTTATCTCATCACATTCTCTATGATTTTATCTATATTTAAACCTCAATTATTATAAAATTGTTTACATTATTAATACTGTTGACCATATCTACATACTAATAACATCAATTGTATTTATATATAACAAAAAATTAGCGGTTGCAGTGTGAACAGGAAGGCTAATTTTGCTATTGATATAAAAAATGTGATTTTAATAATATTGCTTAGTTATTATTGATTCTAATGGTTTGGTTTTATCGTAATGAAATATGGCAAAAATCTCTCCAATAAATCTTAAGAAAATCCCATTAACCTAATATTAACAGTAATTCTATTCTTTAACTTCCTAATTTACTACATTAGTTTAAAATTATGAAATTTAGCATGAAAGACCGGAGTGAAGAAAAGCAAGTTTTAGTTGTTTTCCCTCTGTTTCAAATCTTTTTATCGGCATTATTTAGTTTTCATTAGCCTTTCTAAGTTAACATAAATTTTATTACAATAACTTGAATGCTGCACCCGAGGGTGCATAATATTTTCTAGTAGATATAATTTAGAATATAAAAAAATTCTCAACATCCAACTCAGGTCATTAAATGCTACTTGGATTCATAGTTTTAACATAATTTACTATACAGTAGGTATTTACCCACCTGTTCACCACAGGTAGGATGTGACCACTGGTCACAAGAATGGATTGAACAAGGATTGAACTGCAATTCTGCAGTAATAGATCTGCAATATCAATTTTGCTAACATTACACAATCAATTAGGACACCCACATTTACTATAGTTTGGTTTGGTTTTGGTTTTGTATTACGGCATATCAACCTCAGTGGTCATTTAATGCCGATAAGATTTTGAAATAAAATCAATTCTTATGGATTAATACAATTTTTTATAAATACATTTCTCTATTTAACCCATAGATGGGACCTAAAAGGTACTCACACTCTGGTAATGCTCTCATATTCCCAAACCTCCACTGGAACCTCCCTCAAGATAGAGTTTAACGTCATTCCCAGGACATGTAGACCCGCAGCCACCGGCCTTCTAGCACCCATATGATAAAAAGGGTTTAGGGTTGTCATAAAGGGCAATAGTTTGGTGGGATTATATAGTGCTAGGCTTGACGTGGAACGCCGATGATGGGGGGGGCCTCTCCGACGCCCGTCTAGCCAGATAGGGCCAACGTGGAGTATTGCATGTATCAACTGCTCATCCACCTGGGCCTCTATCCTTAACATCACGGTCGCTATCCACAAGCCAACAGTTTGGCCCATTGGAGGAGTCTTTACCCCTCTTGCAAGGTGCAGTCGTTGCATTCTAACGCCCAGCCGACAGGGCGGTAATGTTTTTCTTATCTGTTTGTTTAGTTTTTCAAACAAACATCTTTGACCCACGTTACAGCAGCTGTCCCCAGTTTCTTTGATGTTAATGCTCAATGTCTGGGTCAGTGAACACAGACAGATCAACATAACATAAGCACACCAGAACTTAGTTAAACTTGTGAGCCAAAAACAACTCTCAATCTTTGTACAAATATATGCTCAATATATGTAGAATAATAATTGAAAGAAAAACAAAATTAATATCAGTATCACTTGCGATTTTTTCCACCTATTGATCTTGCTATGAAAATATCAGAAATCATTAATAATTAAAAAAAGGGTTCATTTTGATGACACTTCTAATTCCCCAGGCCTAAAAAGCTTCTTATATATATAACCCAATTTCTAGGAGTAGGGAAGCTCTAGAACTCGATTTTATTAGACGAAAATAGATTACAAAATGTCGCCATTTATCTTACACTCCTCAATTTATTATTGAGTTTAAAATCGACATAACTCGGCCAATTTTGGGAATTGGAAGCTTCAAATTTGGGGGATTATCTAACCTTAACATAGTCCTCAGAAAAATTGAAGTGGGTGGGTGACATGGCCTGGATGATTTTGACATGGAAATGACCCATATTACAATATACCTACAAGTGTGAGATTTAACAGTTATAAAAAGATGTAGCTCGATATCAAAGCGAGAAAGCAATCTCATCTGCTGTTTAATGTTGTAACTAGTGGAAAAAAAAAAAAAAACCCTTTTTACGGGTTTTTCCCCCAGCCCCGGGGAAAAAAAAAAATCCCCCCCATAGGGGGGGGGTTTAAAAAAAAGCCCCCCCCCCCCCTGAAGGAAAGGAAAAGATGGATTAAATACCTGGACCTTGCCAGAGAATTGATAACAGCTGTGGAAATATGAGAGGTGAAGGGATACCATTTGTAATATATATAAAGGGGGGGGGGGTGGGGGTCCCCGGGTCGGGAGTCGTCGTGGTGGCCTATTGTCGGTATCAGGCATACAAGCGGGTAGTATATCACCTTTCATTTAGCGCTTAGACCAAGGTGATTATTTGGACATCTGAGGTTGGAGCGCCACACCTATCATCAGCTCCTCACTTAACGCACAGATGCCCCTATGCTAGTCATACACGGGGCTGATATCCGAACCAGGAACCTTTGGTGGGTTCCTAGTCAAACGCTTATAATATATAATATAAAGTAAGTAAGTAAGTCGGTCGGGGCGGCCTAAAGTCGGTATCAGCCAGTCAGCGAGGGAGTCTATCCTTTTCAATAGCGTTAGACCAAAGGAGATTTGTTTTGGCGTCTGAGGTGAGCGCCACACTACATCCAGCTCCTTACTTTACCGCACAGATCCCTGTGCTACTCATACGCTGGAGTTGGCAGACCGGTATCGAACTAGAAACTCTTGTGGTTTCTAGCCGAAGCGCTCTACCCGACTGAGCTATTAGCATAATCTTTACAGAATCCATGGCCGTCCCCTCATCAATCCTATAACTACACCACCGAATACCTTTCCCCTCATGAGCTTGTCAAATGACTCAATCAAAACCCGCTGTAGATACACACAGTTTGATGGCAAATATGACAGAGGAAGGAGTCTTCCGTTGAAACAGCTGATAAAATTTATGCTTATGCCAACCACCATATGGTCTCTTAAGTAGTATATATATATATATATATATATAATATGAAAAGAAGAAATATTTAATATAACAACACAGTATGTTACGATCAGGAAACATTTTTAGTGTCAATCAATTAAGTATTCGGTAATTTATACATCTTCAGGACTGGTTAGGTGAAGGACAAAATGAAAGATTTAAGTGTATAGTGGTTGTGTGAATCTGATGCTGTTAACCGTTAATTTTCATATGCGCGTTTGTTTACGAAAAGCAAATGACGTGATCAATGCATGTGCAAAAATTGGAAGGCGAAGAACATATAATGGCGCATGCTTTAACGTGAATAAGCTGAGAACGAAAAGTTAATAAGATATGTTGGTATATCCTATGGATAATAATGTTAAAAAATAAGACATTAAAACAATATATAAATACATATATTCCATATATCGCATATCCACAAGTAATCATACATTTAGACCTATATAATATATATATATATATGCATATACTCACATGTACACATACATACGCAATAATATACATATATCATACATACGCGCATACATAACACATGTTCTTCGCCCTTCCATATTCTTTTCATATTGTCGGATTAATTTCCTCATCGTAATTCCATAATATATATATATATATATATATATAGAGAGAGAGAGATAGAGAAGAGAGAGAGATTTTAATAAGACATCGGGTATTATAATGGTAAGTCATGAAAACATGAAGTATTGAGCATAAAAATATTAAATACCCAACAGAATGAATGAAAATAAACGTCTTCGGCATATCATTTCTCTGATGTTGAGATGAGGCTTCATGAATACTATTATCTGCGTATTCCGGACTATTGTCCTCGTTTCATTGTTATCTGTACAACGTTTCGGGCTGATATGCCCTCCGGTCTTCTTCAAGGTATTTCTTGTCAGACTCGGGAACCTTCTAGCTTCGTTGGAAAAAAAAAACAAAAAAACACC
>CM042181.1:42007176-42009676 GCA_023376005.1 Doryteuthis pealeii | reverse complement strand
TATATATATATATATATATATATATATATATATATATATATATATATATACGTGTCGATCTATAACACAGAACAGAGAAGTCATTCAGAATTGAAATCTTGCAGATAGATTAATATCCTTCTAACTAAGAAACACGTCAAATTTGGTTATTGATTTTTTACTAATTAAGGGATATAATCAATTAATTAAGCCAAAATCAACCAATTTGCGGAACTGTCCATATACCAGCACCTACTGATAATAAAATATTGTCCGCTGGTTGACTTTTTGTTCTAGTGATTTATAGCGATTTACAGCAGAAATGTATATTTTTTTGCGCATAAATTTCGCAGTCTAAGCCGTTCTGCTAAGAATTTATCACCTAAAATAATATAATCTTTCTGAATATGCAATTTCCATGGGTTTTTATTAATTTAATCATTTTTTACAGCGAGTTAAAAAAATGGCTTTAGAGAGCTGAAATGTATGATTTTTTTTTTCATTCTAAATTTTAATTTCTTTCTAAATTTTTTTCTCGTCTATTTACGGTTCAATCATCTTTAAGATATCTATATGGTTCGAAAGATATGTAATTTGATTGAGTTTTTATCCATGGAATTATTTTTACAGCGAGTTAAAAAAAATATATTTTGCTTCAGTCAGCCTAGAATTCGTAGTATCATTTTTTTCATACTTAAATTTTAACATAAAATCAAATCTTATTTATCACATATTTATGTTTCTATCTTAAAAAAATATTTATTTTGTTAGAAAAAAGATCTTTCTAAATATGTAATTAGTATGTCTTTTCATACATTTAATTATTTTTTAAAGTGAATTAAATAACAAATCAAACGAAAACATTTAACGACAATTTTTTAATAAATTCCCGTCGTTCGTCAATTGTAAACAAAACAGTTTTTTTTATTTTTCATAATCGCATTAATTTATTTATTTTAATATTAGAAATACAAATAAAATCATGATACTAATGTAGAATAGTGCGCAAGAGATAATCCCATTAGATTACCTAATACATTTCACGGAAATATCAGAAAACTCAAATTGTTATCAAATTTATGATATAGTATATTTAATCTGACATTCGATCGACTACGTTTTTGAATTAATAATGTTATTTTTTAAAGATTATTTATCGTTTTACACAAATTTGATTACTTTATTTAATTCTTTTTTTTCTTTTTCAAATATTAATTTAAAATTTAGCAAATCGTGTCATTTATATTTTATTTAGATAAATTAAATTTTAAATATTTAAATATAGTTAATCATTGAATTAAAATTTCTTACTATATCATAATGTGATAAAATCGGTCGGAAAATTGAGGGTGACCCAGAAAAAACAGAACGCATAAATTTTGTAATACAACTGTTAATCTTAACTTGGGGGGTTTAGGGTTAGGGTTAGGGTTGGAGTTGGGTTTAGGGTTAGTTTAATGAGAAAATAAATAAATAATTTGTTCTCTGTTTTTCTGGGTCACCCTATATGCAGGATGACCCAGAAAAAGAAAAAGAAAAAAAGAACCCACAAATTTTGTAATAAAACTGTTAATTTTAACTAGGGGTTTTTAGGGTTAAGGGTTAGGGTTAGAGGTGGGGTTTAGGGTTAGTTTAATGGGAAAATAAATAATTTGGGTTCTGTTTTTTCTAGGTCACCTGTCATATGTTTTAATTTTTTGACCGATTTTCAAGTTTAGCCATATGATATGATTCCCTCAAATCTGACGAAAAGAAAATTCCCTGACCTCCCACCAGGTAGAATTAAATTAAGATTGTTTTTATTTGATTTTTATGGGTCATCCTGCAAGGAGTGACCTTCATCATTCAAAATAAAATTTCACTCTGATGAAGGTCGAATCTTCTCTGTGTGCAGAATATTTTCACACAGATGAACTGACCGAAACACATGTGTAAGTGACATTGATTAAATTCATCTTTTATTATCCATTCTATTCTTTCTTTTCTTTATTCATTCTTCCTCATATATATATATATATATATATATATATATATATATATATATATAGTCGACTTATGAGGGGGCATTTTCATAATGACTTATTTTTTTAAAAAATGTACTCCAGGGATCTGGTGTCGCTTTCCAGGCGCAATTTACTGGAAACTCTACGGGTGAAATTATTAGATTTCAAGTAATTAATAATTTATTGCGGCAAGGTTGAACATGTGGTAACATGTGTTCACCTTGTGAGATCCTGTATCGTTTGTATTTCAAGCCAAATTGTTTGAATAATAATAATAATAATAATAATAATAATAATAATAATAATAATAATAATAATAATAATAAAAGAGTCTATATCAAAGCGATATACTGATCCCCTTGTATATTTAATTGTAGCAAGACGGGGAAGGTCCTGAGGTTTGCGAGAATTATTATTAGAAAAGAGAGGAAGAAGAAATAAGGGAAAGTAAAGGTTTTTAAAAAAGTGATGAGCACAGAACAGGTTGTTGTGAACTTGACCGGGGTGTGACCCCCGAA
>CM042181.1:41992176-42002176 GCA_023376005.1 Doryteuthis pealeii | reverse complement strand
CAGACTGTAATATCGGAGTGGTATATATTTGATTGATACTATTTTCTGCATGAATAAAAAGACTAAAGACAGAGTTTATTTTTTTAAAGCTATATGTAATTAAAAACAACCTTAATCCCCTAAAACCGTAACCCAATTCGCAAAATCTTAATTCATAGACTGTAGTTAAACTGTCATTGGGTACCAGCAAAAAATTTTCCGTTTTAATTTTCTAACCTAAATCAGAAGTCAGCCCTACATTCTATGAATTAACATTTTGCGAATTGGGTTATGGTTTTAGGGGTTTAAGGTTGTTTTTAATTACGTATTGCTTTAAAAAATAAACAACAAAAAAAAACAAATTACTATACATTTAATTAACCATTGAAATTAATTATTGAATCTATTATTGAGACAGTTGTTTGTGTTAGTATTGCAATATATAATTTCAATTAAATTTGGTTTTAAAAATATTTTTCAACATTAAATGTATAGTAATTTGTATTTTTTTGTTGTTTATTTTTGTAAGCGATACGTAATTAAAAACAACCTTAATCCCCTAAAACTGTGACCAAATTCGCAAAATGTTAATTCATAGACTGCAGTTAAACTGTCATTTGGTACCCAGCAAAAATTTTTCCGAGTTTTATAGGAAGACTTACAATTATTTTGATAATCATCGTCTTAATGTGAAAAAACGGAAAAGCAATTGGATTTTTTTCACTTCTTGTTTTGAGTTGGCTGAGACAAGACGAAATGGAAATCTTAATTGCTTATTTTGTGTGGAGATTCTAGAATCTCCTGACGTCTGGGATTAGCTCAGTCGGTAGAGCGTTCGGCTAGAAACCTCAAGTTCCTAGTCGATACCGGTCCCACCAACTCAACGTATGAGTAGCACAGGGATCTGTGCGGTAAAGTAAAGAGCTGATGGTAGTGTGGCGTTCCATCTCAGACACCAAAACAAATCTCCTTGGTCTAGCGCTATTTGAAAGGGAATAGACTCCCTGGCTGACTGGCTGATACTGACTTTAGGCCGCCCCGATGACTCTTACATTATATATATATATTATATAATATATATATATTATATAAAATATATATAGATTTATTAAGGTCTTATTTCTCTCTCTCTCTCTCTATAAATATATTATATATATATATATATATATATATATTCTTATTTCACTGGTTTGCTTTCTCTCTCTCTCTCTCCTCTCATATATTATATATATATACTATATATATATATTTCTTATTATCACTGGTTTGCTTCTCTCTCTCTCTCTTTCTCTCTCTCTCTCTCTCTCTCTCTCTCTCTCTCTATCTATCTATCTATCTTTATCACTGGTTTGCTTCTCTCTCTCTCTCTCTCTCTCTCTCTCTCTCTCTCTCTTATTCTATTCTATCTATCTATCTCTTATCACTGGTTTGCTTCTCTCTCTCTCTCTTTCTCTCTCTCTCTCTCTCTTTCTCTATCTATCTATCTATCTCTTATTATCACTGCTCCTCTCTCTCTCTCTCTCTCTCTCCTCTCTCTATCTATCTATCTCTTATTATCATTGGTTTGCTTCTCTCTCTTCTATATATATATATATCTATCTATCTATCTCTTATTATCACTGGTTTGCCCCTCTCTCTCTCTCTCTCTTTCTCTCTCTCTCTCTCTCTCTCTCTTCTCTATCTATCTATCTATCTTATTATCACTGGTTTGCTTCTCTCTCTCTCTCTCTCTCTCTCTCTCTCTCTCTCTCTCTCTCTCTCTCTCTCTCTCTCTCTCTCTCTCTCTCTCACTTGTTCGCATCCATCTCTATCTTGATATATTTAAGGCTATCATCTATAGCGATCTACACAATTTTAACGAGTGGGAGATAAAAAGGGGGAATATAGTGGAAAAAGTTGTTTTATTGATATAAAACTAGGGCCCTTTCGTCGGTGCTTTTCAAATTTTTTAAACGGTTAAAAGCCAAATAGTAAATTAAATAAGTCGGGAATGGGATATGGAATTAGGTTAGACAAGAGGGGGGGGGTGAAAGAAAAAAATTTAATCAACTTTTCGAAAACCCATCAAGTCACACCATCGCAAGGCCTTCACAATAGAGATTACTAAAAATAGCCATAAAAATCCCAATCAATCAAAATTGAAAGATGCAAGTTGTGTTTGATTTTTGCAAGAGGGGATTTTTAGAATAGATATTCCTTTATTCTTTAATTCTATTATTCATTTATTCCATTATTCTTGTACTCGAACCGGGGGCTGAGAGGGATTTTTTTAAGTTAGTCTCGCAGGTTCCAACACACGATTCAGTAATGATTTATAACTGAATCTTGAGTTGGACCTCGCAGGATGCCCCATTAAAATCCCCACGTAAAAAAAGATCTTTGTGTTGATCCAACCACTCTAAATAAAAATTAACGTCTACTATTTACAATATATTAAGTGCAAACAAAATGTCCATGCTGTTACCATTTAAATCTGATTTTTTAATAATCTTCACAATTATGTATATATATATATATTATATATATTATATATGTGTGTGTGTGTGTGTGTGTGTGTGTATGTATGTATATGTGTGTGTATATATATATATATATATGAATATTTATCTGTGTATATATATATGTGTGTGTGTGTATAAATATGTGTGTGTGTAGATATTGGGTCTTATTTGCCTTATTTATCGGCGAATAGAATATAGAGTTAATCGCAACACCGATCATCGATTCAAATGTTAACCGAATAAATATTAATATTAATATTAAGAATATAAAGTGCTCAATACCTTAATAGAGCGGTTATATATATATATACTAGACAAAACGTGACCCGTTGGGTGACCCATTAAGCTCTCGCTAGATAATAAAGGAAAAGAGTAGGATCTGCCAAAATATCATCTGCTTTTCATTTTAAAAACGAACTAAAATTAATTAAATTGATTATTTAAGGTCAAATTTTTGTCCAAGTCGAAGAGTAGTAACATAATGAGCATCAGTAAAAAAGCAAAATAATATTACACATATAATTCATTTTTGATATATTTCAAACGTTTTTTTTTTCGTCAATTCCGATCAAGATGCCAGTCAAGAGGCTACTTAAAATCCGTTTTTACAAAATAAGTTGTAACTTTTGCAATTGAAAAAATACACGCTGGATTGTCCAATTGAACACATATCCTAGTAGATAAAGAGTTAGATTCAGACAGTTCTAAATGCCAGTTATCTCTAGACTGCAGGTTCAATCCTGGTCAGGGGCAGCAGTAACATAGAATAAAATTAACACAGCTTAACACCTGTACCCCAGCTATGGTTAGTGGAATGAGAACAGGATACCCCCGTGGACCTAATAAAGGGTTGAGTTCAAAGTTCCGTGATGGCTCCCAATTACAAGAAGGTTTCCGAGTCCGACAAGAAATACCTGAAGAAGGCCGGAGGGCACATCGGCCGAAACTTTGTACAGATAACAATGAAGACGAGGACAATAGTCTGAATAATACAAATAATGGTAATCTTTGCGGAGTTCCGTCCAGGCTTCCTGTCTCAAAAACTGCTAGCTGATGACTGGTGGAAAAAACAACACCAGCTATGATTGAAGTCTGTATCCGAAGCGGTATCACTTGAAAAAAAAAAACCAACTGAGGGTATTTTCCACTGAAAACCTCTAACCATAAACCCCCTAGTTAAGATTAACTGTTTTATTACAAGGTTTGTGGGTTCTGTTTTTCTGGTCACCCTGTATACAGAAAATATTATTTATTTATTATTAAACCCCAACCCCAATCCCAAATCCTAAACCTAAACCCTAATTGTTTTGTTTTTTCACACCGCTATGGATTTCAATCGTAGCTGGTGTTTTTTTTAATTTTCAGCAGTCACCGGCAAACAGGTTTTGAGGCAAGAGGCCAGGACGGAAAAAGATTACAATTATTTGTATTATTCAGACTGTAATATCGGAGTGGTATATATTTGATTGATACTATTTTCTGCATGAAATAAATTTTATTTTTTTAAAGCTATATGTAATTAAAAACAACCTTAATCCCCTAAAACCGTAACCCAATTCGCAAAATCTTAATTCATAGACTGTAGTTAAACTGTCATTGGGTACCAGCAAAAAAATTCCGTTTTAATTTTCTAACCTAAATCAGAAGTCAGCCCTACATTCTATGAATTAACATTTTGCGAATTGGGTTATGGTTTAGGGGTTTAAGGTTGTTTTTAATTACGTATTGCTTTAAAAAATAAACAACAAAAAAAAAAAAATTTATTTAATTAACCATTGAAATTAATTATTGAATCTATTATTGAGACAGTTGTTTGTGTTAGTATTGCAATATATAATTTCAATTAAATTTGGTTTTAAAAATATTTTTCAACATTAAATGTATAGTAATTTGTATTTTTTGTTGTTTATTTTTGTAAGCGATACGTAATTAAAAACAACCTTAATCCCCTAAAACTGTGACCAAATTCGCAAAATGTTAATTCATAGACTGCAGTTAAACTGTCATTTGGTACCAGCAAAAAATTTTCCGTTTTATTTTACCGACCTAAATCAGAAGTCAGTCTAGTTTGTTTTAGTTAAAAGAAAACTTTCACTTAAACAGTGGGGGTAGTCAATGTTTGCTCATTTGAATTCCATAATATTTAAATATATAACTGTTTTTTTTTTACCAACATGAAATATTTTTTAAAGTAAGTTTAATAATCATGTTAGACCAGACATGTATTAAAATTAATAATTAATAAAAAAATCTATTTTAAAGCATGATTTCAATTTTAGTTGAGCGTAAATTTTACGCTCAACTAAAATTGAAATCATGCCGTAAAAAGATACTCTTGTTTTGTTTTATTAAAACAAAGCAACATTTATTCTCTGTGGTCTGGAGAAAGGGAGAGGCGAATCTACCGAAAGTTATGAGGTGTTAGGAGGGGGTTTAGTGCTGATTTTTTAGTAATAAAACTATTACATTCAGTGAGCTCTCCCTCGCCCCATAACTGACATATAGCGGGGAAGAAGAGCGCCATATATTATGTTAGACAGGGATTGGTCTGTTGTTGACTTAATTGCTAATTACAGCTAATTAAAACCAATTGATTTTTTTTCAAACAATGTGTAGTCCTAAAACCAAGGAATATCTAAGTATAAATACTGTGTCCATAACATAAATAGAAAAAATCCTTTTGGAAATGAAAGTTGATAATCTCAGCATTAATATAATATATATATATATATATATATATATATATATATATATATATATATATATATATATATATATAAACAAATCACTGTGTGGATGTTCATTGTATGAACACTCATACTTCAAAATCGATGGGAGAGTCCATTATATATATATATACATATATACTTTTCAAAGAAACGAAAAGAAATTAACAAACCGTCATTCTGTAATAATTTTATTTTGACCAAAACTCAAAAGGCTTTTAAAAATTTAAAGACATTTCTAAAACTCCTTAAAAGTTCAGTCTCATCAGGCAGAAATCACAAATTAAAGTGATTTACCCAAAGAAAAACCTCGCCAGAAAATTCATCAAATGTAGGTCAGACAGCAAATATAAATTTACAATTTTAAGCCAAGAAAGATATACAAGAGTATCTCAAGCTTCCTGTTAATCTGACATTTTCAAAAAAATGTATATGTATCATTTTTATTATAAGTAAAAATAGAATAAAAATTTATCAAGATTTTATTCATAAAAAAAGTTTTGAAATGCTTAAAAAGGGATGTTTTAACTTCAAGTTAGTCTATGTTAGAATTTAATATATAATCCAATATTAAATATGAAAAAATAAAAATGTTCAAATATATAAAGAGATGAAAATATAAAAAGACATTAATATTACTATACTAATAAAAAAATAATAATAATAATTAAAAAAAATAAAAATAAAAATTAGAAATAAAAAAAATATAAAAATATAAAAAATATAACAAAAAATTAAAAAATTATATATTGTATTTATGAATATAATCATTATAACAATTATACCAACCTTAATAGCAGACGTTGTTAATAAAGATGCTAGTTAAGGTTAAATAATGATTATTTAATTAAAACTATTGAGAATATAACGTAAATAACTAGGGAATTGTGACGTTGGTGGCGATGTAGTTTCAGTTACAGATAGATACACAATCTCCATTATAATAAACGAAGATATAAATATGAAATATAGTAAATAAATAAATAAATCCTTGTTTTCTTAGAGCAGGGGCCATCAAACATTTTTCACTGGATAATTGAAAAAATAAGGCATACAGGCCACATTATTGTATTCAATACTTCTAGCCAGAACGAAAGCTCTGATAAAAAGTTGTAAAACAAAATTTATCTTTCTACGCTATATTCATGGATGAGTGGCATAAGATGCACAAAAACAAATTTAACCTACATGTTTATTTTCAAAACATTATCAAAGAACATGAGATTTGTGAAACTGAAGTTTGCTTTCAAGATATCATCAATGTTTGGTTTGGAATTGCTACATCCAATCCAGAGAATTGCTTTCAAATGTTTATCAGTCAATTTTGTTCAATGGCTTGATTCCGTAGTCAAGTCCATGAAGATTTAGTAAGATTAATATTATATTTAAATGGTATCAGAAGGTTGCGCATTTTGTACGTTTTAACAAACAAATTCAAGTACTATCGGCTGGCCTGATAAAATGCCAATGACAAGAATCTTACTTGTTTTCTTAGAGCTTTCAATATAACTGTTCTTGCCTGGTGAGGAAGGTGGCTAGACACCCAGCAGGACGAAAAACAAAAGCTGTGGAAGGGTGGAGGAAGCTTCACGCTCAACGGCCATCTATAGCACATTAACGCGAAAACACAGAAATATCTGGGCTGGTATCTAGGCGCGTAATAGTCTAAATAACCTCTGCTGCCTTGTGGTTATCCTCTGGATAGGAAAAGGCTAAGGGAGAAAACCCTGACAGAAATCACGGCTTGAACTCCGTTAGGCAGTTCAGTGTGTAAAACAATATTAGTCAATACTATTATGTTTAATCTAAATTATTGATTATTATACATTGAGCTCTCTCTAGGGATTTATAAAAATACTTTTATGAATATATGTTTTTGAAGATCCCAAGTAGAATTATCCCTTACTACAAGTTTTGAATACATGACATTTATATATATATGTGTATGTGACGATTTAAATAAAATTAAACTAAATCAAAATTAAATAAATAAATAAAGAGTTCTGAGCGTCTGAACTCTAGCATCCAGACTTAACGGTCTTATCAATAAAGTCTCCACCTATACGGTTAACCAGTTGTATTTGTTATTCTCTCTTCATTTCATTTCAACCCACTAACCAACACATCCCTCTCCTACAGATGGTTTGTGAAGTTGATATAAAAAAACAAACTTGCACGCACTTAGCAAACAGACTAATGAAATATCATAATTAACCTCTGTGACGTCTGAGAGAACCTGTTGTCTTTATCAATGTCTAGCTACTTCCTGCGTGGGAGGTAGAGAGAGGGTGAGACAGACAGACAGACAAACAGACAGACAGACATATAGACAGGTCATAATCAATCAATTTAACCGGATAACCATTTTCAAAGACTTAACAAGCGAGAAGCATGTCATAAAAACTAAGAAAATAACAAAATGTGATATTCTCTGTTAAATATCAATGATAGATTTTAATATTCTAATATTCCATCTAGAAATTGCAATTTAAAATCCTATTATCCTAATGGCATATTGGTCAACATCGGAGAAATTGTAATATTTGAAACAACCCGTGATAATACGGGTGTGATGTACCAATGGGCATCCTGGATGCAGTTCAGTTATCGGAACTGGTTGGGCTATTGATATTATATAATACTAACAGGACCTGTGGATATACAAAAGTAGGTTATTTTAATTATCATAAAGTTTGATTAGTATTGTTAGCGTTATTCGGACTATTGTTCCCATCTTCATTGTTATTTGTACAACGTTTCGGCCGATATACCCTCCGGCTTTATTCAGGTATTTCTTGTCGGACTCGGGAACCTTCTCGGACTCGGGAACCTTCTTTTCGAACTCGGGAATTTTCTTAGTTCCGTGATGGCTCCCGATTACGATAAGAAAATTCCCGAGTGCGAAAAGAAGGTTCCCGAGTCCGAGAAGGTTCCCGAGTCCGACAAGAAATACCTGAAGAAAGCCGGAGGGTATATCGGCCGAAACGTTGTACAAATAACAATGAAGATGGGGACAATAGTCCGAATAACGCTAATAATACTAATCTTCAAGCCTCATCTCAAACATTCAGAGAAATAACGTTTGATATTTTTTATTTATGAGCTATTGCTAAATAGTTCAACATGCAAAAAGTGAAATAATACGGGTTTGATGTAGCAATGGGCACCGTGGATGCTTCTCAGTTATCGGAACTGGTTGGGCTATTGATATTATATAATACTAAGGACCTGTGGATATACAACAGTATGATAATTTAATTATCATAACGCTTGATATGTTTATTTTTGAGCTATTGCTCGATAGTTCAACATGTAAAGAGTGTAATAATCTTTATTTGATGCTCTCTTACACTTGAAAAGGCAGTAGTGATCAAACTAAGCACATAAATATTAACGGAATCAGTGTGGTAACGTGTGGAGCTGATTGTAGGTGTGGCGCCTCACCGTAGACCCTAAAAATATTCTCCTTGGTCTAGCGCTATAGAAAAGGGGGTAGACTACCTCACTGCTTGGCTGATACCGACTTTAGGCCACCCCGACGACTTTACTTATATATATATATATATTATATATATATATATATATGGGGGGGGGTAAAGAAAAAAAATGGAAGTGAATTCGATTGTATATAATATACTAATAATTGAAAAAAACACAAGTTTCATAAGTGAATAATTGTTTATTACAATGTTTTAGTCTGATTATATAGACCTTCATCAGGGCTTTCGTTGGTTTAAGGAAAACATGAATTATTATTGAAGTCAAAAAGTCTGCGAGCCTCTGTTTTTGGTGTGTTGGGCTTCTTTTTGTTGATCTTCAAATGTGAGGAAGAAAAGATCTAGTTAAAATTGTTGACAAACGTCAGCGTCTTGACTTTTTGTTTTCAATGATAATTTATTTTTCCTTAAACCAACGAAAACCCTGATGAAGGTCTCTTTAAACAGATCGAAACACTGCAGCGCAGGCGTAACAAACATTATTCGTTTCTGAAACTTGTGTTTTTTTTCAATTTTTACAATATATATATATATATATATATATATATATATATATATATATAAACCTAATGAGTCAGATAAAGTTTCGCTAAGTGCTCTTCAGGGCTAAGATCCGACTAAAGAGATTGGAGCAAACTCACATTTATACAAACCTACCACCTAGGCCCAAAAGAATTAGCATAGACTAAATTAACCAATATAAGAAAAAGACAAAAGACGGAACACTGTATAAAATCTATTATTAAATTTATTATATATATATATATATATATATATATATATATATAATATATATATAGTGCACTCTCCTTTTGTGAACGATAGATGAAGGGAAGCAGTGAGTGATTTGTTTCCTCTAAGGTTGTGGATGCTATCAGGAACATTTTGTGTTTCCTTGAGAGTGATAGAACCCCAGCCTTGCTGCGAACTATGAATCCACAATTTCCTAAAGTGGGAGTCAGGTGTTTTTGTTTTAAAGTTAGACAGATCTGATCTCGGTTTTTCACTCTATCTTATTCAAAATTCTTTCTTTGTTGCTATATTTTCCCAAGCACTCAGGTTAATATTGAAGCGTTTCAAATTGTCCTTCAATTTGTCTTCATAGCGTAAGTGTGGACGAGTTTTTTCAATTTTTACAATATATATATATATATATATGAAGTAGACAAACAATTTGTTTGAGATGGCGATAGCCGACAATTTTTGTGAGAAAGTCATAGCTAATTTGAGGATTAATTAGTTATAATTAAATGAATTAGGCGTGCATATCGGTTTAAATGTAAGGCGTAAACGAATC
>CM042181.1:41982176-41987176 GCA_023376005.1 Doryteuthis pealeii | reverse complement strand
TTTATTTATTTATAATTAATACAATTTCAAAGTCGGTCCTACCATTGGTTTCTGAATAACACTTTTTCGATGTTATTCGTCTTCTGAAGACGAATAACATCGAAAAAGTGTTATTCAGAAACCAATGGTAGGGCCGACTTTGAAATTGTATTAATTATAAATAAATAAATAAAGCTCTTACATAAGTAATTGAGCCCTCTATAATCAATTCTCCAACAATAATAATAATTTAACCTATATATATATATATATATATATATATATATATATATATATATATATGATGTGGATTTTGCGTCTCCGTATACTTCTGGTGGGTATATATATTTATATTTATTCCCCAACTACCAGATTACGCTAACAATATTAGCATAATAAGTACGTTAATGCTTCACTCCTCAGCCCAAACCTAGTATAAGTATCTCCTAAAACGGATACAAATACTAACATTCACCTCATATATATATATATATATATATATATATATATATATATATATATAGAGAGAGAGAGAGAGAGAGAGATAATCAACCAAATGAGTTGGTTTAATAAAGAATATAAGAGTGCTCTATTCGTTTGCAGAGCCGATTTAATAAAATGTTATAAACTGGTAAGCCACTCGCGTTTCCTTATAGGAGAGACATTTTACTTTTCTATTGTCTGTTAACAAGTACTTTTTCTTTCATTCATAAAAACCTTTTCCATCTTTTACTTTGCATCAATAATATTCTAGATAGAAAGGATGTTTAAAAGAAAGAAAAAAGGGGACGTAACTGTCGTTTTGACAATTCGTATTTGAATTATTTTAAAAGCCAGCATTCTTATCACAAAAGTTTTATATTTATGGTATTTGTCCAAAATGGACATATTCAAAATGGGTTGAATTTTTTAACTATTATGAATACTGATTTTTTTTAGAAATACTGTATTTAACTGTATATACAAATATTTATTCATTTATTACCAATTATCTTTTCTTTCATTTTTTTTCTAATCTATTTATTTATTTTTTTAAATTTGTATTTCTTTGAATTTTAGACATACATGGGATTGCGATTTTATTTTGTAAACAATATTAGCATAATAAGTACGTTAATGCTTCGCTCCTCAGCCCAAACCTAGTATAAGTATCTCCTAAAACGGATACAAATACTAACATTCACCTCAAAATATATATATATATATATATATATATATATATATATATATATATATATATAGAGAGAGAGAGATAATCAACAAATGAGTTGGTTTAATAAAGAATATAAGAGTGCTCTATTCGTTTGCAGGGCGGATTTAATAAAATGTTATAAACTGGTAACCCACTCGCGTTTCCTTATAGAATGGGATTGCGTTTTTATTTTGTAATAGCTTTTTAGTAAACATATCAAAAGTTGTAATAATCAAATGATTAGATTGACCTGTGGATATACTATAGTATGATAATTTCATCATTACAATGTTTTATATGTTTACTTAAGAGCTATTGCGAAATACTTCAATATATAAAAAGTATAATAATCTTGTTTGAATCTGTGAATATACCACAGTATGAAAATCTAATTATTGAAACGTTTGATATGTTTATTTAAGAGCTATTGTTAAATACTTCAATATGTAAAAGTATAAAAATCTTGACTTGCAGAACATGTGAATATACCAGAGTATGATAAATTAACAATTAAAACGTTTGATATGTTTACTTAAGAGCTATTGCCAAATAGTTCAATATGTAAAAATATAATACAAAAAACGTTGTAATAATTAAATTATTATACTGTGGTATATCCATACTTCCTGCTAGTCTGAGTAATAGCACATCATACCCAACATTAAGGGATGCCAAGGAACAACCAAAGGATCATACCCAACACTAAGGGACACCAAGGAACAACCAAAGGATCATACCCAACACTAAGGAACACCAAGGAACAACCAAAGGATCATACCCAACACTAAGGTACACCAAGGAATAACCAAAGGATAAGACCCAACACTAAGGAACACCAAGGAATAACCAAAGGATAAGACCCAACACTAAGGGACACCAAGGAACAACCAAAGGATCATACCCAACACTAAGAGACACCAAGGAATAACCAAAGGATCATACCCAACACTAAGAGACACCAAGGAATAACCAAAGGATCATATACAACACTAAGGAACAGCAAGGAACAACCAAAGGATCATACACAACATTAAGGAACACCAAGGAACAACCAAAGGATCATACCCAACACTAAGGAACACCCAGGAACAACCAAAGGATCATACCCAACATTAAGGGAAACCAAGGAACAACCAAAGGACATACACAACATTAAGGAACACCAAGGAACAACAAAAAGGATCATACCCAACACTAAGGAACACCCAGGAACAACCAAAAGCATCATACACAACATTAAGAGACACCAAGGAATAACCAAAGATCATACCCACCACTAAGGAACAAGGAACAACCAAAGATCATTACCCACCACTAAGGAACACCAAGGAACAACCAAAGGATCACACACAACATTAAGGAAACACCAAGGAACAACCAAAGGATCATACCCAACACTAAGGAACACCCAGGAACAACCAAGGATCATACCCCAACATTAAAGGAAACCAAGGAACAACCAAAGGATCATACCCAACATTAAGGAACACCAAGGAACAACCAAAGGATCATACCCAACACTAAGGAACACCCAGGAACAACCAAAGGATCATACCCAACATTAAGGGAAACCAAGGAACAACCAAAGGATCATACCCAACATTAAGGAACACCCAGGAACAACCAAAGGATCATACCCAACATTAAAAGGAAACCAAGGAACAACCAAAGCATCATACCCAACATTAAGGAACACCCAGGAACAACCAAAGGATCATACCCAACATTAAGGGAAACCAAGGAACAACCAAAGGATCATACCCAACATTAAGGAACACCAGGAACAACCAAAGGATCATACCCAACATTAAGGGAAACCAAGGAACAACCAAAGGATCATACACAACATTAAGGAACACCAAGGAACCCAAAAGGATCATACCCACACTAAGGAACACCCAGGAACAACCAAAGCATCATACACAACATTAAGGAACACCAAGGAACAACCAAAAGGATCATACCCAACACTAAGGAACACCCAGGAACAACCAAAGGATCATACCCAACATAAGGAACACAAGGAAACAACCAAAGGATCATACCCAACACTAAGGAACACCCAGGAACAACCAAAGGATCATACCCAACATTAAAGGGAAACCAAGAAACAACCAAAGGATCATACCCCAACACTAAGGAACACCCAGGAACAACCAAAGGATCATACCCAACATTAAGGAAAACCAAGGAACAACCAAAGGATCATACACAACATTAAGGAACACCAAGGAACAACCAAAGGATCATACCCAACACTAAGGAACACCAGGAACAACAAAGGATCATACCCAACATTAAGGGAAAACCAAAGGAACAACCAAAAGGATCATACACAACATTAAGGAAACACCAGGACACCAAGGATCATACCCAACACTAAGAGACACCAAGGAATAACCAAAGGGATCATATACAACACTAAAGGAACACCAAGGAACACCAAAGGATCACACACAACATTAAGGAACACACCAAGGACACAACCCAAAGGATCATACCCAACATTAAAGGAAACCAAGGAACAACCAAAGGATCATACCCAACATTAAGGAAACCAAAGGAACAACCAAAGATCATCCCAACAACTAGAGAACACAAGGACAACCAAAGGATCATACCCAACATTAAGGGAACACCAAGGAACACCAAAGGATCATACCCAACACTAAGGAACACCCAGGAACAAGGAACAACCCAAAAAGGAACAATACCCACATTAAGGAACACCAAAGGAACAACCAAAGGATCATTTAAAGGAAGCACCAACATCATACACACCACTAAGAGACACCAAGGAACAACCAAAGGATCAACCCAACACTAAGAGACACCAAGGAACAACCAAAGGATCACACACAACATTAAGGAACACCAAGGAACAACCAAGGATCATACCCACATTAAGGAACACCAAGGAACAACCAAAGGATCATACCAAAACACTAAGGAACACCCAGGAACAACCAAAGGATCATACCCAACATTAAGGGAAACCAAGGAACAACCAAAGGATCATACCAACATTAAGGAGGAACGAACCAAAGCCAAGGGAACACCACAACCAAAGGATCATACACAACATTAGGAACACCAAGACATCATACACAGAGACACCAAGGAACAACCAAAGGATCAACATAAGGACACCAAGGAACACCAAAGGAACACCCAAGGAACAACCAAGGATCATACCCCAACATTAAGGAACACCAAAAGAACCAACCAAAGGATCATACCCAACATTAAGGCACCAAGGAACAACCAAAGGATCACACACACAACAATTAAGGAACACCAAGGAACAACCAAAGGATCATACCTGGCGGGATCATACCCAACACTAAGGAACACCCAGGAACACGGATCATACCCACATTAAGGGAAACAAGGACAACCAAGGTTAACAACCTTGCCAGGAACACCAAAGGATCCATCCCCAACATTAGGAAACACCAGAACAACAAGGATCATAGCACAAACATAAGGAACACCAAGAAATACCAAAGGATTCATACACAACACTAAGAGCACACCAAGAACAACCCAAAGGATCATACCCACCACTAAGAGACACCAAGGAACAACAAGGATCACACACAACATTAAGGAACACCAAAGGACAAACCAAAGGATCATACCCCATTGACCCAAGGACGCCAGGTACCACACAAGGAACAACCCAGAAACCAAGGATGCATACCCACATTAAGGGAAACCAAGGAACAACCAAAAGGATCATACCCAACATTAAGGAACACCAAGGACAACAGGATCATATCCCAACATTAAGAACACCAGACACCAAAGGCTCTTATGGAACACCAAG
>CM042181.1:41959063-41982076 GCA_023376005.1 Doryteuthis pealeii | reverse complement strand
AAAAAAGAGAGAAGATAGGGCAAAGGGTTGGGAAATCATATAGGTGCTAGGGCTTGACGTGAGCAGCCGATTGATCGGAGGGGGCCTTTCCGACCGCTCGTCTAGCCCAAGATAGGGCCAAAGTGGAGTATTGCAAGTCATGAACTGCTCATCCACCTGGGCTGATTCATTTTAGGTTCGTCCGCCTTGCTTTATACTTACAATGCAACTACCCATGGTTTCTGGTGATACGCGCTTATATAGTGCGTATAACCCTCTCTCCCCCTTGGATTTGCTATTCGATGATATACCTGAGCAGTATTACTGAATGCTTATAAGATAGAGAAAAATGACACCCTGAGGAGTTTTTAAGTTTTAACTTAGTTAAAATCAATTGGTCCGCTTTTTAAAAAAATGGAGCTTATACACCCTTGGCTTTCTGCAAAAACTGGTTCGTATTAATTGAGCCCTATTTATCTGCTGGTGGGGAGAAGAAATAACTCTTTGGGCAGGGAATTGTTTTGCCTTCTGACGTTCAATTAAGATGGTATTTTCCCTAAAGAAATCAGATTGGGTTTGTTCTTATCATTATTATTATGAAGCTAGGCGAATCAATGTTTGTCTCCAAAAGGTTTTTTTTAAGGTTTAGTTTAACGACTCGAAAATAATACTAAATTATTCCTTACTTTTAGGATTGACGTATTTTAATTGGTCGTAATTTGCAATTATGTCAAAAGCTGCCTGTCACTTTTCCCCTCTCTATGTTCATCTTGAGTATCTCCTAGTTATATATGTTTCTCAGTAAACGTAGAGAAAGAGTGATATATATATATATATATATATATATATATATATATATATATATATATATAATGTGTGTGTGGTGTGTGTGTGTGTGTGTGTGTGTGTGTGAAATAAAACTGGAACTTAATCCGACAGTGTAAATATGATATATTGAAAAAACAAAGGATGTTTACAAATGCATGGGCTCATCAGGAGAGAATGTGCAAACCGTTTCGGGGCCTTTCTCTCTACGGTTTATATAGCAACACCGGCCCTCCTCACTGATGATGTGAGGACCCAAGTAATATCATGCATCGACCGCACGTGGATCGGTCTTCAACAAAAATAAGACGGGAAGAAATGACCGTTAGCAAAAACAGAACGCTGCTAGTCAAAAGTTGGAATTATTCAAAAGAGAAAATGCGTTTATATATATTATATTTGCACTCTCTATGCGGTCAGTCTGAGTTCGACCCTAGCCTAAGGATAGTTGTGTCTACCTAGAGACTTTTTTATGGTTCGGGACGGTAACTATTTTCCCTCTTTGTAAGTTGTATAATTACATGTTTTATTGTATTAATTGATTTGTCTTTTTCCCTCACGAATATTCTGTGTTAGGTTAGCATCTTTTAGATAACATAAGCATATGAGTTTGGATATTAGCTACAAATTAGGAATTCTTACTATGAAAATGCAATGGAAATGATTTTTACTATAAAAATGAATTGGAAATGATTTTTAGTAATAAAAAGCATTGGAAATGTATAAAAATGCATTGGAAATGATTTTTACTATAAAAATGCATTGGAAATAATTTTTACATTGGAAATGATTTTTACTATGAAAATGCAATGGAAATGATTTTTACTCATTGGAAACTTTGAAAATGCAATGGAAATGATTTTTTCAACCGCTTGGTAGTGGACTGACGGAGTTAAAAGTGTGCAACAACTCTACAACCGCTTGGTAATGGACTGACGGGGTTAAAAGTGCACAGCAAATATTTGGAAAAGTGTCTGGAGATATTGTATGTCCTAAGAAGAATCGAACCACTCAAACGATAGAACTGGTAAGATCATTTTCTTCTTTTAAATCTGCACGTATATTTATTTATTCATTTGTTTTTGGTAAATATTCTAAAACAAATTTTTAATATCAATGTCTTGTTGATTCCTTATTTTGAATTCGTCAGACATAAAAAAAATTCTTCCCTTTCTTTTCTGGCTTTCATATTGTTATTTTATTTGGTAACATCGAAATTTTCCTAATTTATTCTCTTGTTCGCTAACCAAATTTTATTTTATAAAATTCCGTTTTTTTCCCTTTTCTAGTTGTTAGATGGATGACTGCCCTCCGACTTCTTCCCCTACTGACTGACGTCATCCACCCACTCTCTGTATAAACAAACACTGTTCTTTATAATAATAAAAAAAAGTAAAAGAAAGAGAAAGATAAAGAAAAAGAGTAATATGTGGGTTCTCCCAAATTTCTCCATTGAATGACGTATCCTACGAGATTCTACCAGATTCTACCAGATTTAAAAGTTCGCTATTGATATCCGTACTATTGAGGCAAATATGACTAGTAAAAAAAAAGTGAAAAAACAAAAAAAACAAGTGAAAAAGAAATTCAACGGTTCAGTGTTTAGCAATTGTGTGCATTTTGAAGACAGTTTAATATCAAATACAGGGAAATATCAAGCATAGAGTACACTGCAGCTAAAATGAATGGACTATCCAAGAATACAGTGCTCTATTTCATGTAAAAACTAATTTTTATCATACGAGGTATGTCAGAAAAGTTCCAGGTTGATCAAATACAGGGAAATATCAAGCATAGAGTACACTGCAGCTAAAATGAATGGACTATCCAAGAATACAGTGCTCTATTCCATGTTAAAACTAATTTTTATCATACGAGGTATGTCAGAAAAGTTCCAGGTTGATCGCATTCTTCGATGTACGGGTCATCGTCCACTGCGAGTTTTTGTCACAGGGCCAGATGATCAATTTGCATGTCTCCAAAGAGATACTGCAACGTTTGCTTCGTTCAGTGCGCGAGAAAAGGCGAGAGGACAACTCGTGGGTGCTTCACCATGACAACGCGCCTGTCCACACTGTCCTGAGTATCTGAGAGTTCCAGGCACAGAAGAACAACAACTTCCCTACTCGCCCGACCTAGCTCCATGTGATTTTTTTCCTCTTCACCAAGCTGAAAGGAACCCGTTTTGAGGATGTACACGACATCAAAAAGGTACTGACGACAGAGGCACGGAGAATCCCGGAAGAATCCTTCCAGGGCAAAGAAGGATGGGAAAGTGCATTAGACACCGGGGGGATTACTTTGAAGGGGATAACTTGTAGTTTGTAGGTTGGATTTGAAATAGATTTTTGTGACACCAGTCCTGGAACTTTTTTGACAAACCTCGTATAGATACGAGAAAGCGATGGCTGAGGGGTGTTAGTGTTCTGGTGATAACTTTAGACTTCATCAAATTGTGAAGTTCCCATTCTGGAGCTTTAGGGAGTAACCCTTCATTCTCATTACACACAAGTACATTCTAACCCAGAGTGAGAGTACCTGTTATAGGGCCCTATTGTATGGGTTAAGTAGAATAAATGAGTTTTTGGTTTGGTTTGTTTTGTTTTACGACATATCAACCTCGGTGGGTCATTTAATGCCGACAAAGTTGTGAAATAAATTCATTCTTAATGCATAATACAATTTTGTTTATGAACTCCTGTTTTTCTATTTAATCCATGGTGGGAACCCTAACAGGTACTACCACTCCGGGTCAGAGTGGACCAGGGAGCAATGGTGATGAAGGGGTGCTCCACATTCCCCAAACCTCCAAAACTGGAACCTCACCATCAGATAGAGTTTAACGTCATTCCCGGGACATGTAGACCCTCAGTCACCGCCTTCTAGCACCCATATGATAAAAACAGGGTTGGGGCTTTCTATAAGGGCAATAGGGTTGGGGCAATCATATAGGTGCTAGGGCTTGATGTGGCCAGCCGATTGATCGGAGGGGGCCTCTCCGACCGCCCGTCTAGCCCAAGATAGGGCCCAAGTGGAGTATTGCAAGTCATGAACTGGTTATCCACCTGGGTTCTATCCTTAAGCATCACGGGTCGCCACCCACGGCCAACAGGTGGCCCCATTGGGGGAGTCTTACTCCTCTGCAGAGGTGCAGTCGGTGCGTTCTAACGCCCCAGCCGACAGGGCGTAAATGAGTTTTTGAAAAATGTTTTTTTTTAATTGAGTTTAAAAAGAATTGCCTCAAAAAACAATTGAAGAAGACAGTTTAATATCAAATAATTATCAATTCTTCCAAGCCGTAGTTGTATCAGTGCTACCGTACGGCTGCACCACTTGGATCCGAACGAAACACAGCCCTGTCGATTGGGGCTTTAGAATACATTTACTACAACTAATGGGTCCACCTGTTTATAGTGGGTGGCTACCCGTGATTCTTAAGGACGGATTCCTGGTGGCTGAGCCGTCCATGACACTCCACTTTGGCCCTTAGGTCACCTCCGAGAAATCGAGTAGTCATATAAAACCTCTTTGCTCTTATGGCAAACCTCAACCCTTTTTATTCTATATATGCTAGAAGACGGTGGCCAAGGGTCGTGGCTATGACATTAAACTTCATCTCATGGTAAAGAGCAGAGTCAGTACACAACACGTACAGTGGCCCACCTGTTACCACAGACCGCCCAGTCAGGCTAGAGAGCAGAGTCAGTACTCAACATGTACAGTGGCCCATCACTTACCCCCTACTGCATAACCGGGCTCGAGAGCAGAGTCAGTACACAACACGTACAGTGGCCAACCTGTTACCACATACCGCCCAGTCAGGCTAGAGAGCAGAGTCACTACTCAACACGTACAGTGGCCCATCACTTACCCCCTACTGCATAACCGGGCTCGAGAGCAGAGTCAGTACACAACACGTACAGTGGCCCATCAGTTACCCATACCGCCCAGTCAGGCTAGAGAGCAGAGTCACTACTCAACACGTACAGTGGCCCATCACTTACCCCCTACTGCAAAAACCGGGCTCGAGAGCAGAGTCAGTACACAACACGTACAGTGGCCCATCAGTTACCCCATACCGCCCAGTCAGGCTAGAGAGCAGAGTCACTACTCAACACGTACAGTGGCCCATCACTTACCCCTACTGCAAAACCGGGCTCGAGTGCAGAGTCAGTACACAACACGTACAGTGGCCCATCAGTTACCCCATACCGCCCAGTCAGGCTAGAGAGCAGAGTCACTACTCAACACGTACAGTGGCCCATCACTTACCCCCTACTGCATAACCGGGCTCGAGAGCAGAGTACACAACACGTACAGTGGCCCATCAGTTACCCCATACCGCCCAGTCAGGCTAGAGAGCAGAGTCAGTACTCCCAAATTTTCCGTTTAAAATTTACCTTGATACCATTTCCACCCTTGACCAGGACTGAACCTGCAACCTAGAGATAACTGTCATTTAGACCTTTATCTACTACGCTATGTGTTTAACTGGACTTTGTACATATAATAATAAAGACGAGGACAATAGTCCGAATAATCTAAATAATGCAAATATGCAAATTATCAAGCCTAATCTCAAAAATTCAGAGAAATAGTGTAAATAACAATAAAGATGAGGACAATAGTCCGAATAATCAAAATGATGCTAATTCTCAAGCCTCATCTAAAAAATCCAGATAACAATAAAGATGAGGACAATAGTCTGAATAATCCAAATAATACAAATTATCAAGCCTCATCTCAAAAATTCAGAGAAATAGTGTAGATAACAATAAAGATGAGGACAATAGTCCGAATAATACAAATAATCCAAATTATCAAGCCTCATCTCTAAAATTCCGAAAAATAGTGTAGATAACAATAAAGATGAGGACAATAGTCCGAATAATACAAATAATACTAATTATCAAGCCTCATCTCTAAAATTCAGAGAAATAGTGTAGATAACAATAAAGAGGAGGACAACAGTCCGAATAATCCAAATAATACTAATTATCAAACCTCATCTCTGAAATTCAGAGAAATAGTGTAGATAACAATAAAGATGAGGACAACAGTCCGAATAATCCAAATAATACTAATTATCAAGCCTCATCTCTGAAATTCAGAGAAATAGTGTAGATAACAATAAAGATGAGGACAACAGTCCGAATAATACAAATAATATTAATTATCAAGCCTCATCTCTAAAATTCAGAGAAATAATCCCCTTTTTATTTTGTTTTCACTGTTGCACTAAAAACAAAATAGTGTTGTTAATAGCTGCACGAACAGTTTCCCTTCATCAATGACACTTTGGAGCGCCTACTTAACTCACTCTTACTCTTTTTTCTTCTTTTTCTTTTCTTTTCATTTTTTTATTATGTTTGATTGAAACGGATTAGCGTTATCGTTTCCACGCTCACCCCTCTCTCTATCTTTCGCCTCATTTATTTTCAATACGTTTTGTTATTTTTTCATTCCTTTTTCTTTATATTTTCTACATTCTTTCAATCTCTCTTTTCATATCCTTTCTTTATATTACTACCATCGATTTCTTTTTTTTTTTTTGTATTCTTCTAATGTTCATAAATTATTCCTGCATTCATATATTCTTTTATTCTTTTAATCCTTACATTCTTTAATTCTCATATTCGTCACGTTTTTCTTTTTACGTCTTCACACGCTGCTTTTCATTCCACTATTCTTTAGTCTTATTCTATTTACATTCCTATTTGAATATTGACAATCTAACGCACTCTGAAGCAGACCCCGGATTCGGTGGGTATGTCACCTGTTGCTGGTACCAGCAAATAAATCAATAAACATTGTGAATGAAAAATCAGTAAACACCCCCGCAATTTTGAACACTCACAAGCCACGCCTACACTACCTAGTTTTTCGTTTATTTATTTACCAATTCGTCCATTTTCTACGTCTTTAAATAGTTTTTCGCATGAAAGAATATGGGAGTACGGTTTTGATTCATATATAAGCTTAGCCAACATACGATAGTTTGATATACCAAGCTAGCTATTTAACTAGCTGTATACTCATGGCTATATATATATATATATATATATATATATATATATATATATTCATGGCTAATAATATATACATATGCATGTGTATATGCACACACACACACACACACACACACACACACACAGATATATATATAATAGGCTGGGTTAGCTCAGTCGGTAGAGCGTTCGGCTAGAAACCACAAGGTTCCTAGTTCGATCCCGGTCCTCGCCAACTCAGCGTATGAGTAGCACAGGGATCTGTGCGGTAAAGTAAGGAGCTAATGGTAGGTGTGGCGCTCCATCTCAGACGCCAAAAACAATCTCCTTGGTCTAGCGCTATTGAAAAGGGGATAGACTCCCTCGCTGACTGGCTGATACCGACTTTAGGCCGCCCCAACGACTTTACTTACTTTTTATATATATATACATATACACTAAGCTAGCTAGTTTGCTAGTCAGCTAGGCGTATACTCTTAGGTATATATATATATATATATATATATATAATATATATAATATATATATATATATATGAAGATAGGATGGATGTAGTAGAATCCGACAGTATGAGGTAGGTAAAAGGATATTGAACAAAAAATGATAACTCAAAATAAATAAATATATATATATATATATATATATATATATATATATATATATATATATATATATATATACCTACTGTCTGACCTACATTTGATGGATTTTCTGGTGAATTTCTTTGTGTTTTTCATTTTATCTGTGATTGTCTGATGAGACTGAACTCCTAAGTAGTTTTATAAATTTCTTTAAATTTCTAAAAGCATTTTAAGTTTTGGTCGAAATATATTTATTACAGAATGACGGTTTATTGGGTTTTTCCTTTGTTTCAAAGGTAAATATTGCTGTATTTAATCTAAATTATAGATTATTATACATTGAGCCCTCTCTAGGGATTTATAAAAATCCTTGTATTTGCACCTACTAAAACATGCAATATAATTATACAGTGAGATTTTACTCACTACCAGTTTTGGATATCTTCCATTTATATATATATATATATATATATATATATATATATATATATATACGTCTTCCCGGCATGACGGCACGCATCCACGTACTCACACCCATGCTGAGCACAGAAATATATGACATTTTAGAGAGAACTTTTATTTATATAATTAGAATAATCACATATAGTATTTGAAACAACGTCACCTGAAGATTGTTTGCGCTTACGCATGCATGAAAGCAAATGGTTGTGACTGTCCCTTTGTCATCAAATAAATAGATATGTAAAACCTTTATACATTTATTTTTTTAAATTATATTATATTGTATTATATATATATAATATATATATATATATATATATTTCACATAGCGCTAATACCCTTGAGAAAGGTATGAATCCATATATTCTCCCTCCAGCTATGGGTTAAATAGTAGGGCAGACTGGGCCCTTCAGCCTTGGGTAGGTAACTAGTCTAGGAGAGGGATAACTCTGAATGCAAAATTCCCTCCAGCTATGGGTTAGATAGTAGGGCAGACTGGGCTCTTCAGCCTTGGGTAGGTAACCAGTCTAGGAGAGGGATAACTCTGAATTCAAAATTCCCTACAGCTATGGGTTAAATAGTAGGGCAGACTGGGCCCTTCAGCCTTGGGTAGGTAACCAGTCTAGGAGAGGGATAACTCTGAATTCAAAATTCCTGAGGTCGGTCGTTGATTGGGTTTGTGGCAACCCTTGATGCACCAATTCTTTCCTATCGACTGTGCCAAAAAGTGTGGATGGTCCAATACAAGCCTTCACCACTATAAACAAATCACTGTGTGGGCATTCATTGTGTGTGTGAACCCTCATGAGAGTCCATAATATATATATATATATATTATATATATATATATATGGCTAAGCAAATCGGGAAAAATCAATCTCTGTATGTACATTTCGGCCTATTAGGCCTCATCAGCAGAGCTATAGATAGAAAGATAGATAGAAAGACCGCCTTGTGCGTGTTTCGAAACCCGACTGTCAAGCTAACAGGTGAGTATCGCAACCTCTACACTAACCGAACTTTCTTAGATTTTTCGTTTTGTTTAGAAGTAGGATCCCATTCCTCTTATACTGACTTCTTCTACACGACAGTATGAGAAGTAAATACACACGCGGTGTTTGTGATATGGCTTTATTTAGATGACAATTTTTGGGAGAATATGTGCTTAATTGAAGTCGTACCTAATTTTTGAAAGTTAATTAATTAATAATTAATTAATTAGGCGGGCATACCTATTTAAATGTAAGGCTAAACAAATCGAGAAAAATCAATCTCTGTATGTACATTTCGGCCTATTAGGCCTCATCAGCAGAGCTATAGATAGGAAGACCGCCTTGTGCGTGATTCGAAATCCGACTGTCAAGCTGACAGGTGAGTATCGCAACCTCTACACTAACCGGACTTTCTTAGATTTTTTATTTTGTTTAGAAGTAGGTTCCTATTCCTCCCCCTCTCTCTCTCTCTCTCTCTCTCTCTCTCTCTTATATATATATATATATATATATATATATATATATATATATATATATATATGAATTTAACATTTTGAAAAAACAATTAGTAATTATAATCTGCTGACAGAATCTGTTTCGACCGCTTAGTAGAATGGGTCATCATCATCGAGCAAAACATATGAAGGAAAGAAAGGATAAAAAACCGTTGGAAGAGATAGGGGGTACAAACACACGCTGGAATGCTTGAATTTTTTCAAATGCGCATTCTGTATCAAAAATAAAATAAATTTTATTTTTTAAAAACAGAAGCATTTTTAATCCAAAAATAAACTCAAAAAGAGTTTGGTGTAAATATATAAAAAAGTGTAAGAGATTATCAAAAATGTTCAAAATATAATCCAGCATATTAAAGTTATTTACATATTCTGTCAGCAGATTATAATTACTAATTGTTTTTTCAAAATGTTAAATTCATTCTGTCGGATTAACTTCCATTTATTTACATATATATATATATATATATATATATATATTATATATATATATATATAATAAAACAGAGGGGGCAGTACAAAGAACAACATCAAAGAAAGCAAATCAGCTAGCAGTCTAGACAGAACAATACTTGACCACAAAAATGAGCACAGATAAGGAAATAACACCCAGTTCATCAGAAACCTTTGACAAATTAAAAACGCTGACTTTTTGACCACCCACCAAAAAAAAGGATATCATACTCATGACACTAAACTGCATTTGATGGGGGTGTAGGTACACCTTCTCAGCACACCTGATTGGTTGTTTTTCTTTTACGGCATATCAACCCTTTGTGGGTCATCTAATGCCGAATCGACTCATTTTGATATTAGGTTGGTTACAGTACTTGCTGTTGCTTAAATTGTCACTCAACTAAGTATTGAACAGGCTCATCGCTGCTTAACTTCGGTGATCTAGCGGGAACCGATGCTTCTCACGAAACTCGTTTTTTTTTTTTTGTCCTACGGCATATCAACCACTGTGGGTCATTTAATTCATAGTCATAGTCAAAATCATTAATTAATACATAGAATATTTTTCCCAATCTTACTATAATGGAGATTCAGTGTCTGTATGTAACCGAACGTACGTCACTACTCACGTCACAATGCCCTCAGGAATTGCGTCAGTTTTTCAAGGAGTAGTTAATTTATATTCATAGTCAAAATCATTAAAAGTTTCTTAGCGAGAGTTTGGAAGAAAATTCTTTAAACTTAATTTTAAAAATGAATTTTCTATTTAACCCATAGATGGGACCCTAATAGGTACTACCACACCGAGTCAGAGTAGACTGAGAACAGTGGTGATAACGGAGTACTTCATCTTCCACAGACCTCCAGAACTGGAACCTCACCATCAGATAGAGTTTAACATGACATGAAGACCCTCAGTCACTGCCTTCTAGGACCCATATGATAAAAAGGGTTGGAGCTTGCCATAAGGGCAATAGGACTTGGGAAATCATATAGGTGCTAGGGCTTCACGTGACCAATCATATAGGTGCTAGAGCTTGACGTGACCAGTCGTTTGATCGGTGGGGTCTCTTCGACCGCCCGTCTAGTCTAAGTAAGGGTAAAAATGGTGTTGCATGTCATGGACTGCTCATACACCAGGATTCTGTCTTGAAGAATCATGGGTCGTCACCCACGACCAACAAGCGGCCCAATGTGGGAGGGGGTCTTACCTCTCTACAGAGGTGCAGTCGGTGTATTATAAAGGCCAAGCTAACAGAGCTACGACGAAACATGCCCGTAAGTCATGTAGACGTGACCTGAAGCGCCTGGACTACTACGTCTGGGATAAATAATTAGTGATTATTCATGATTGTTTAGCACACAATAATTTACAATCAGAATAAAGATTAAATGCTGAAGGGAAACATCTTACTGGTTTATTTATTTGTAATTAATCTATTCGGATGAATACATTGTGATACCTCCTACACACATAGCTACATATATATATATATATATATATATATATTGATTATAGGAGAGTGTAATTAAAAATTGGTTTGTTATGGAAACGCGAGAATTGCGACGCGTTACCAAAAGAGCAAAGGCACAAGAAGAAGAAAACGAAAAATAAATAGAAAGAAAGAAAGAAAGAAAGAAAGAAAGAAAGAAAGAAAGAAAGAAAGAAAAAATAAAGAATTGAAAAAGATAGAAAGACAGAAAGAAACTCATAAATAAATAAATAAGAAAGAAAGAAAGAAAGAAAGAAAGAAAGAAAGAAAGATTGAAAGAAAGAATGAAATGAGGAGAGAGAAAAGGTGAAAGAAGAGAAACAGCACAGACAGACAGACAGACTGAGAGACAGACTGACAGATAAACAAAGACAGAGACAGAGAGAGAGAGAGAGAGAGAGTGGGTACGGAAAAAAATTGAGACAAAGCTAGAAAGTGAGAGATACATAGATTTCATATTTAAATGGGGTCATTTATTAAGCCTATCTAAGTTTGCCACAAGGCTAGACGTAACGGTGTCCTAAGTGAGAACTGAAGTCCCTAGCAATTGTCTGCTAGTCTAGTTCGATAACCATCAAACAATGCAATAGACTTTATGTTATTGTTGTTGTTGGCAGCCTTCCGTCTCTTTTTAACTACATAGCCTGGAGGGGTTCATATGGAGGATGAGCTGTTGCCCATGCAGCAAATGACCTCCCTCCACACTTCCACTAAAGGAAAGGCAAAGAACCAATGCAGATTGTTACAGGATAGCACTGAATTTCAGCATCACTCCACCTTAGGGACTCCGACTCCTGATTTGTTTTCGGGATTTACTCCCCTAGCCTTTCCTTGAAAGGCAGCTGTGGTTTTTGTGTGGGACTTTTCCTTGACTTAGATAGGTTGCCGACCAAGGCTAAGGAGTCTCTTCTAACGCATTTGGGTATTTATACAAGTAGTAAGTACCCCAATCCTACAACTATCGGTGTTCCTGAAAAAAAAAGGAATAAGATTATGGATACGGTATATTTTACATTTGTGTATGAGATAAGCAACAGTGCTTCAGGTCAGTTTTTTTGGGGAGGTAAATCCACAAGAGGCATCGAGATGGTTCTAATATTTGCTGTGTTGATACACCATGTAGTCACATACTAAGTTTAGCTCTGGTTGGCACAAGGCCAGAAGAATTGGGTTCCTTACTGGGAATTGATATAACTAGAAAAAGTCTTATTGCACAAAGGTTATGACCCCACGTTGTAATATTCTGTCCTTGCCGGTTCGAAAGACACGAGCCAGAGACAGATTAAAAATTAAAAATGAAAACACAACACAAAGTTTGATAACAGGACGCTAATAGAGGAGGAAGGTGTACCACTTTTTGCAGTTTGTGATGGAGCAGAGAGCACTTAAATTTATGTCGTCAGCTGGCAAGAAAGTTCTAACGATAAATCGATTGCTGGCTTCAATTATGTAGGTCCCGGCCTATTTATTATGGTCAACTTCTCCTGGGACGACACTCTCACCCTGACTGTCGGTCTGGATATGGTTTTGTGGCTGAGAAAAGAATGGTGTATAATTCTGCCCCTACCCTGCCCCCTATTTAGACGCGTAGAAGTTAGCCATAACTTTATGGCAGGCAGACTCACATGTCCAATTTCTCCTAAAATTAGGAACCTTTTTTTTTTTTTCAGAATGAGTGTCACCAGTTTTTAGACTATTACTTTCTAAACCCAATTTCTCTTAAAACTAGCCAGTTGAACATATTATCTTGTATTGTGTTATGTGGTCTACGGGGATTGGAAGGAGAAAGAGAAGAAAAAGAAATAAGAACAAACAAAGGTTAAAATTTGGAAGTGTAAACACTAAGCGGGGTGCCAGTAATCTGACCGAAGAATGAGTTCGGAAATAGAATTAAAGATAAAAACGGAAGTTCCGGGTTTTGACCGGAACCGGATATGACGCCGGAACGAGAAACGGAGAAGAGAAAATCTGCCTCGTTTCCTTTCGGTCCTAGTAGGAGTCAGATGTTGGTCCCGGTCCCTCGTGTGGGTGTGGGACAGCAGTACAAAACATGATACAATGAATGTAGGATAATTTGACGATACTTCTGCTCTTTCTTCCTGTCTTTCTTTCTCTCTGAAAAGGAGCCCACGAGCCTAGGAATAAATACAAAGCTCCTTGTAACTATACAACTTGTGTGTATGTTGTTTCTGACCTAACAGCTACTTATGGCGACGACTATTACTACAACTTGGGTTGGCCCATGCGACATACCTCGTTCTGATACATATATCGTTCTGGAGTTATGCTACACTAACTTACAGGTACGTTCACAATTCATGAACTCTCAGAAATTGTAACAGGTGTGCAGAGTGTACCTGGGAATAATAGCAACGACGGGTAACTCCATGAACCCGATATGCATAAAGGGGGTCTTGTCAACAGATTCTGTTTTGTGTCCTAGAAAGGAAGATCATTTAAGGGTCTTATTCCCCTGTAAGAGGGATAATCACCACCACTACCATCATCATCATCATCATCATCTAGTGAGATAGAGAGAGAAAGAGAGAGAGAAAGAAAGAAACAGATATAGTGAGAGGAAGAGGAAGAAAGAATGACAAAGGGAGAAAGAGAGAGAGATAGGTAGAGAACGAAAGAGAGGGGGTAGACCAAAAAGACAGAGATAGAGAGAGAGAGAGAAAGAAAGAAAGAAAAAGATAGTTAGAGAGAGAAACAGAGAGATAGCGAAAGAGATAGAGAGAGAAAGAAAAAGAGAGAAAGAGGGGATAGAGAAAGAAAGAGAGAGAGAGAAAGAAAGGAAGAAAGAGAGAGAGAAAGGGAGAGAGAAAGAGTGAAAGGGAGAGAAAGAAAGAGAGAGAGGGGAAGATAGAGAAAGAAAGAAAGAGTGAGAGAGAGAAAGAGAGAGAGAGAGAGAGAGAGAAAGAAAGAGAGAGAAAGAGAGAGATAGAAAGAAGGAAAGAAAGAAAGAAAGTCGGGCTAGTAGCACAGATATCCATGACAATCTCTTGCCAGCAGTCCCTATCATTCATTACTCTCGGGTAATTAATGTAGCACAAGGCCAAATTTAATGAGCATTTCAGTGTAATAGATTTTTAGCCGAGCTCTGTAACCATTACAATAAGATTAATACATACAATTGAAATATTGTTCGATGGAACTGAGGATATTCGTGTGATTAACTGGGGGAGGGAGAGGGTTAATTAATTTGGTTAAATGGGCAGAATCACGAAAGCTGAATGAGTCGGGAAGGAAAGAGTCATTGATAAAGTAGAAAAGAAAACGAAGAAGGAAAGAAAGAAAGAAAGAAAGAAAGAAAGAAAGAAAGAAAAGGCGAGAAGGAGGAGAGAGAATGAAATCAATAAATGAATGAATAAGGAAAGAAAAAAGAAACGAGAAAGAGAAATAAATAAGGAAAGAAGAAAGAAAATGAAAAAATCGAGAGACAATTAAAAAAATATATATTGAGGAATAAACAAAGAAAGAATGAAAATAAAGAATGAAATAAAGAAAGAAAGAAAGAAAAAGAAGAAAGAAAAGAAAAGTAAAGAAAAGAAAGAAGAGAAAAGAAAGAAAGAAAGAAGAGAAAAGAAAGAAGAGAAAAGAAGAAGAGAAAAGAAGAAAAAGTAAAGAAAGAAAGAAGAGAAAAGAAGAAAGAAGTAAAGAAAGAAAGAAGAAAAGAAAGAAAGAAGAAAGAAAGAAGAGAAAATAAATAAAGAAAAAGAGAATGAAAGAAAGAATGAAAGAAAGAAAGAAGAAAGGAAGAAAGAAAGAATGAAAGGAAGAAAGAAAGAAAAAGTAAAGAAGAGAAAAGAAAGAAAGAAGAGAAAAGAAAGAAAGAAAAAGAAGGAAAGAAAGAAAAAGAAGAAAGAAAGAAAGAAAAAGAAGAATGAAAGAAAGAAAGTGCCAACGAACAAAGACAAGAGATTCAATCATATTTCAAATGAAGAAAGAAAATATAGAAAGAAATAAAGAAAGTAAGAAAGAAAAAGGAGAAGAAGAATAGAAAGAGAGAGAAATTGAAGAAGAAATAAGAATGAAACACAAAATAACCAGAGGAAGAAGAAACGAAGAGAGATATTGAAAGAAAAGAGAAATTTAAGAAAAAGAAGGAAATTCTATGGAAAGAAGAAAAGAGAGCAGACTGTATTATGGGAAGTTGGTGGAGTGCCCAATTGTCGGAATCACACAGACAGCGAGGGAGTCTATCTCCTTTTCACTAGCACTAGACCGAGGAGATTATTTTAGCGTCTGGGACGAAGCGCCATACCTACAATCAGCTCATACGCTGAGTTGGCATGAACCAGCCCTTATATATATATATATTATGTGTGTGTGTGTGTGTGTGTGTCTGTGTCTGTGTGTCTGTCTGCGTAGGCGTATACGTGTATATATGTGTGTGTGTATGTTTGAAAGAGAGGGAGAGAGAAAGAAAGAAAGAAAGAAAGAGAGGGAAAGAGAAAGAGAGAGAGAGAAGAAAATTTGTTATTTATGACGAAAACGGTGCCCCTCATGCCATTAAAGTCCTATATATAGGCAGCGGCTTGACAATGAGTTTAAAGGCCGCCCGAGGAGACCTTTAAGTGCCAATAGATTAACAGTCATTGCTTTTTCGTTTTTACGTCACGTTCCATCGGAACACTTCTTCCATTCACAAACGGTCGGGTCGGGCGTTGTGGTATGGACGTGGTGAACGGGGCGTGGGTGGGGGTGGGGGTAGGGTGAGGATACTGTACTCGACTCGACCCACGAAAAATAAAAATAAAAAAAAGGAATAATAAAGATAAATAAATAAAAACAAGACAAAAGAAATTTCCATTTATGTCTTCGTGTCGATTTCACTTAGCTGCTGAGATTTTTCATTCCCTCATTTATTCAATTTGTTTATGGCTTTCTGTTTTTTTTCTTCCCCTTGATTTCATTCACATTCGTCCGTCGCCTCTGATTGGCTGCTTGCGTGATTCGTTCAGTCCCACAGCTAGAACTTTCATCTTGCTTATAGTTTCACAAATAAACGTTTTTAGTTCTTTTTGTTTTCCCGCTTTACTTTCTCTATTTAACTTGTTTCGTTTTCCTATCTCTTTTTTTATTATTTCATTCAGTTCTTTTTATTCCTTTTATTTGTGTGTAAGTGTTAGAAAGAAAGAAAGAAAGAAAAAGAAAGAAAGAAAAAGAAAGAAAGAAAAAGAAAGAAGAGTTGTATGTATGTGGTTTGGTTTTATTGGTTTTATTTTAAGGCATGTCAACACTTGTTGGCTTATTTCATGCCGAAAACGTTTTGTTTTATTCATTCTGTATGGGTACACAATGTTTTAAAATTTGTTTCGTTTTCCTATCTCTCTTTTATTTCATTCAGTTTGTTTCTTTTTTATTTCCTTTATTTATGTGTAAGTGTTAGAAAGAAAGAAAGAAAGAAAGAAAGAAAAAGAAAAAAGAAAGAAAGAAAGAAAAGGAAAAGTTGAAAGAGAACAGAAAATGTAAGAACGAAAGAGGAAAAGTTTATTCCATTCTTATTCTTCTTCTTCTCTCTCTCTCTCTCTCTCTCTCTCTCTCTCTCTCTCTCTCTCTCTCTCTCTCTCTCTCTGTGATTTGGTTGGTTTTATTTCATTGCATGTCAAACCACGTTGGGTTATTTTATGCCGAAGACATTTTGTTTTATTTATTCTTGATGAATACTCATATTTTTTTAGAATTCGTTTTTCTCTATCTAATCATTAAAGGGGACCCTAAAAGATTCTACCCAACCGAGTCAGGGTGGATCTGGGAGTAATGGGGGTAAAATGATTTCGTTCATATATGTAACTTGTTATATTTGCGTTTCTCTTTTTTATTCTTTTCAGTTTCTTTTTTTTATTTGTGTGTAAGAGGTAGAAAGAAAGAAAGGCAGAAAGAGAGGAAGAAAGAAGGTAGAAGGAAAGAAAGAGAGAGAAAGAAAGAGAGAAAGAAAGGTAGAAAGAAAAGAAGAAAGAAAAGAAAGAGAAAGAAAGAAAGAAAGAAAAGAAAGAAAGAAAGAAAGAAGGTAGAAGAGAAGAGAGAAAGAAAGAAAGAAAGAAAGAAGAGAAAGAAAGAAGAAAAGTAGAAGAAAGAAAAAGAAAGAAAGGTAGAAAAGAAAGAAAGAAGAAAGGTAGAAAGAAAGAAAGAAGTAGAGAAAGAAAGAAAAGTAGAAAAGAGAAAGAAAAAGAAAGAAAGGTAGAAAGAAAGAAAGAAAGAAAGAAGAAAGAGAAGAAGAAAAGAAAAGAGAAAAGAAAGAAAAAGAAAGAAAGAAAGAAAGAAAGAAAGAAAGAAGAAAGAAAAAGAAAGAAAGGAAAGAGAAGAAAGAAGGAAAGAAAGAGAAAGGTAGAAAGAAAGAAGAAAGAAAGAAAGAAAAAGAAAGAAAGAAAAGAAAGAAAGGTAGAAAGGAAAAAAGAAGAAAGAAAGAAAGAAAAAGAGGAAAGCTTTGTTTGATTCATTTGTGTGTGTGTGTGTGTGTGTGTGTGTGTGTTTGTGATTTGGTTTGTTTTGTTGGATTTTATGACATGTCAAGCCGTGTTGGGTTATTTTATGCCAAAGCCGTTTTATTTTATTCATTCTTGATAGGTATTTAATATTTTTTTTTAAACTCATTTTTTAAACTCAATTATTTTTCTTATGCAACCCATAGACGAGACCCTAACAGGTACTACCACTCCCGGTAAGGGTTGACCTGGGAGTCATGTTTTTTTCCGTCCTTTTTAATATTAAAAAGGACGAAAAAAAGCTTTTCTTTTTGTCTTTAGTTTATTTTGTTTTCATTTCTCTTTCTACACCTTTCGGTTTCCGCCCTGTCAACTGGGGCGTTAGAATACACCGCCTGCACCTTTACAGAGGGGTAAAACTCCCCCACTTGTCCAATATCTCCTAGAATTATGAACATTACATGTTTCCCAGTATGAGTGTCACCAATTATCAGACTATTGATTCCATACTTAATTGGGTGACCACTTAAGCAACAACAGGTACTGTAAGCAAACAGAGTCCTTTGTTTATTTTTAAAAATCACTCAAAAGGGGTTGATACGCCGTAAAATAAACCAACCAAACCATTTCTGTCTGTCTGTCTGTCTCTTAGGGTCAAGCCATACTGAAAGTACCATTTCCCGCGAGCTCACCGAAGTTAAGCAGCGATGAACGTGTTCAATAATTAATTGGGTGACCACTAAAGAAATAGAAGGTACTGTAAGCAACATGAGTCCTTTGTTTATCAATATTACTTGTTTCGGTATTAAATAACCCGAAAAGAGTTGATATGCCATAAAAAGTAACAACCAAACAACCCAATAGATCACCAAAGTTAAGCAGTGATGAACCTGTTCAATTTTCAGTTGGGTGACCACTTAAGCAACAGGAGGCACTGTAAAACGAACCTACCAACCATTTCTCTGTCTGTCTGTTTGTCTGTCTCTCAATTACGACCAAGTCACACTGAATGACCCGTTTCCCGCGAACTCATCGAAGTTAAGCAGGGATGAACCTGTTCAATACTTAATTGGGTGACCACTTAATCGATAAAGGGTACTGTAAGCAACATGAGTCCTTTATTTATCAAAAATGACTCGAAAGGGGTTGATATGCCGTAAAATAAACTAACTAAACATCTCTCTCTCTCTCTCTCTCTCTCTCTCTCTCTCTCTCTCTCCCCTCTCTCTCCATCTCTCCTCCTCCTCTCTCTCTGTCTGTCTCTCTATTACGGCCAAGCCACACTGAAAGCACCGATTCTCACCAGATCATCAAAGTTAAGCAACGATGGGCCTGTTCAATACTTAATTCGATGACCACTTATGCAACAGCATGTGCTAGAATCCAGGCTTGTCAAACCACAGCCACAATAACGACTTGCAGGCGGACTGCACTCTCAAAAAGCATTTTCCTGGTCGAAAACGGTCGTTTTTTTTTCTGTTATCATCCCTTCCATTGAGTTGAAGACGGAGGAGTAAAACAGCCAATGAAAGGGGGTGAGTCTTTCCTCTTGCCTACTCCTTGCTTTCAATCAACACATGGCTATAATTGAAAGTGACAGTGACACTTGTACATTTTATTATTTGAACTCAGTCAGTAATATTCTTTTTTTCTTTATTTATTTGACAGACATATGTAATTCACGTGGCCCTCGTGACATACATATGTAATCCTTGTGGCTCTAGAGGGATACTTAGTTTGATATGCCTGTTGTAAGCTACCTGAGTCCTTTGTTTATAAAAAATTAAATTGATTCGGCATCAAATGACCCGAAAGGGGTTGATATGCCGTAAAACAAACAATCAACCGACTGAGCAGAATTCTTCAGTACTGTAGGCAAACTGAGATTATCAAAATGATTTGATTCGGCTTTAAATGACCCGGAAAAGATTGATATGCCGTAAAATAAAACAACTTTAAATTATTAAAATAGATCCCTAATTAGGACTGAGTCTATTCTAGTAGTAACCACCCCCAACTGGAGTTTACCAGGTTTGAATTCAGAGTTTTCCTTCTCCTAGACTGGTTGCCTAACCAAGGTTAAAGAGCCCAGTGAAATAGATCACTAATTAGGACTGAGTCTATTCTAGTAGTAACCACCCCCAACTGGAGTTTACCAGGTTTGAATTCAGAGTTTTCCTACTCCTAGACTGGTTGCCTAACCAAGGTTAAAGAGCCCAGTGAAATAGATCACTAATTAGGACTGAGCCTATTCTAGTAGTGACCACCCGAGCGGATTTAACAGGTTTGAATTCAGAGTTTTCCTTCTCCTAGACTGGTTGCCTAACTAAGGTGAAAGCGCCCAGTCTGCTACACTATTTACTCAGATGGAAGGAGAGTAGTTGATTTCATACTTTTCTCAAGCGCTATGGGAATTGAAGCTTCGTGCAGGATTTGAACTTGGGTCTACTAATCCATTTCCTACGACTCTAACCATTATACCACGCCTTTAAACAACCATCACACAGGAGAACGTTTTTAATTATTGCCGCACCTTGTTAGATCAGTATGTTGAATTTGCACCTGAGTCGGTAGTTCTTTACTAATGCAGGCACCGACTGCACCTCAGCAGAGGGGTAAGACTCCCCCAATGGGACCACCTGTTGACCGTGGGTAGCGACCCGTGATGCTTAAAGGTGGTTGAGCAGTCCATGACTTGCAATACTCCACTTTGGTTCTTATTTAGGCTAGACAGAAGGTCGGAGATGCCCCCTCCGATCAATCGGCTAGTCACGTCAAGCCCTAGCATCAATATGATTGCCCCAACCCTATTGCCCTTATGGCAAGCCCCAGCCCTTCTTATCATATGGGTGCTAGAAGACGGTGGCCTAGGGTCTTCATGTCCTGGGTATGGTGTTAAAATCTGGTGGTGAGGTTCCAGTTCTGGATGTTTGGGGAATGTGGACCACCGTTTCATCACCATTGGTTCTTGGTCCACTCTGACCCGGAGTGGTAGTACCAGTTAGGGTCCCATCTATGGGTTAAAAAGAAAAACATGAGTTTATAAAAAAAAATGATTAGCCATTAAGAATGAATTTTATTTTAACATTTTGTCGACATTAAATGACCCACTGAAGTTGATATGCCGTAAACCAAACCAAACCAAACCAAACCAAACGAAACCTTAAGGACAGAATCCTGGTGGCTGAGTAGTCCATGACATGCAAAACTCCTCTTAGACCCTTACTTAGGCTAGATGGGTGGTCGGAGAGAAATGCACACACGCACATAAACACACACAAACACACACGCACATACATACACACACATAAACACACACACACACACACACACAAACACACACAAGCAGAGAATTTGGAAGATATAAGACACAAAGCAGAATGAACGATTATTAATAACAGTTTTAGTTTCAGAAATCTTTTATAAGAAGAGATTTTTATCTCGAAATATTACGAATAAATCACAGGTTAACAAACAACACCATAGTTACCTTCTTTTTCTTTACACCTGCATTGTGATAGCCTTCAAAACCAACCTCCAAACCAATATATACACAATGCTTCAAGCAAATTATAAAACCCTTATATATATATATATATATATATATATATATATATATTATATATGTAGACAGAGAGACAGACAGACAGACAGATAGAGAGACAGAGACAGAGAGACAGAGAGAGAGACAGAGACAGACAGACAGACAGAGATTATGCTTAGAGGGTGAGCCAGACCTGGAATGATAATTAGACAGTCTTGAACAGGCACACACATATAACACACACACACACACACACACACACACACACACACACACACACACATACACATAAACAAATACTCCCCCCATACACACAGACAGAGAGTTTGGAAAACATGACACAAACCAAAATGGACAGTCACTAGCAACAACTTCAGTTTGGAGATCTTCTGTAGAAGAGATTTTTATCTCGAAATATTAAGAATAAATCACAGGTTAACAAACAACACCATAGTTACCTTATTTTTTTTACACAAAAAAATTGTTTAAAAAACTTTCTACCAAACTATCGCTTATAACAAACTTGAACTTTACCCTATAAACTCATCCCTTAAACTGATTCCCAATTCACTTAGCAACAAACAACTGTAAACAACCGACTGTCAAAATCAATAAAAATCCTTGGAAAAAAGACATAACAACAAACTTCCCCATCGCTCATAAACTACTGCTTGGCATAAAATAACCCTGCGTGGATTGACATGACGTTAAAATCAATCAATCTACTATTGCATAGGGCCGGTGTAGCTCAGTCGGTAGAGTGTTCAGCTAGGAACTACAAGGTTCCTGGTTCGATCGCCAACTCAGCGTATGAGTAGCACAGGGATCTGTGCGGTAAAGTGAGGAGCTGATGCTAGGTGTGGCGCTCAACCACAGACACTAAAATAATTCCTTGGTCTTGCGTAAGGGAAAAGGAAATAGACTCCCTCGCTGTATGGCTGATACCGACATTAGGCCACCCCGACGACTTTACTAATGTAGACAGTATTAGAGAATGAGCTAGCTATTCATTTTAATTTTGTCGTTACGTTGCAAAGAAAGTTACGCGGCAAATAGTATATGGAAGGCAGGTTAGTGCCACAAATTTAGTAGTGGTTTTATTTGTGGTCGTGGTGGGGGTTGTGGTGGGGGGAGGAGGTGCAAGTGATTGAGTAAGTGGTTGTGATTTGCATATGTGGGAGGGAGGGAGAGACAGTGGAGGGGAGAGTATCATTTTTTTCTTAATCAATGGAGTCCCTTTCTTTTCTTCTCTCGCTATTTTATTTCATCTGTTGTGTTGTCGTACAATCATGAATAAAAACAAAAAAAAATAAATAAATAAATATAAAAATAATAAAAAATAAAAGTAAAAATACAACACAAAAAAAATAAAAAATAAAATTTAAAAAAAAAAAGAACAGAATAATAAATTTAAAAAAAAACAAACAATAAAAAAAACAACAATTTACTCCCACGTAGACACAGTAAAACATTAAAATGCTAAGATGGAGTCAACGTTGATAAATGACAGGGGAGGGGTGTGTGGGGGTAGGGTAAGGAAGGGAAGGACAACCCCCCTGTACCCCCCCCAATATAATCAACCTTTACCCCAGCCCCCACCCCCAAAAAAAGAGGCCGTAGTTGCTGAGAAAGACAACAACAACAACATCATTGAAACAAACTGAAAGCGACAACAACAACAAAGATGAAGCCTAAAACAAAAAAGAGAGAGAGTTAGTTAGGTAGTT
>CM042181.1:41949063-41951563 GCA_023376005.1 Doryteuthis pealeii | reverse complement strand
ACGTTTTTGTTTTATTTATTTTTGATGGGTATTAAAAAATTATTTTAACTCATTTTTAGCACATTTTATCGATCTACATAATCTATATAGACAGGAGCCCCATTGTCCCATTTTGGGTTCATCTGCCGTGTCTCATATCCTCTTTTTAACTAGATTACTTGAATCAAACTCTAAATCAAATAATAAATAGAATAAGAATCATTTTGTAAAATTTCTAAGAAAGGGAGCGTTTGACCTAATTTGAATTTATTAAGAGCCAAGATGTTGGTTTATGAAACATAATATACAAATACATTTCATACTCTGTCTGTCTGTCTGTCTATCGTCTCCTCTCTCTCTCTCTCTCTCTCTCTCTCTCTCTCTCTCTCTCTCTCTCTCTCTCTCTCTCTCTCTCTCAGAGAAACTAACATATATGATGAGGAGGTAACCAAGATATACATAGAAAGGGTGAAAGTGACAGTCAATTACGACTAATTAGAACTAATTAAAATGGATTTTTTCAAACATAACTCGCTCCTAAAACTAAGGAATATTTTAGTATAACTTTCGTGTAATTAATTATGAGACAAAAATTGATTCTCTCAGCTTTAATAATATATATATATATATAATATATATATATATATATATTATATATGTGGTAAAAAGAGTGCAATACTAAAAAGGTACTACCACTCCGGGTCAGAGTGGGCCTGTTTGGCTCAGATGTGAGAAGGCATAATTTAAATTATCTATCATTATTTATTAGCTCTGCTTTTGTATTGAGCACTTTAGTATATTTAACTTAGGCAACTCTTACGGTATTTTTTCTTTGTCCGTTTTTAGAGTACCACCCGAATTTTTTTCAGGGAGGGACGGATGATTTGTTCTTTTCTTCATCTATATATAGTTTGTTTTTTTTTTAGTATTGCACTAATTTTTTAGCAATATATATATATATAAGTATATAATCATATATATATATATAATGATATTAAAGCTGAGAGAATCAATTTTTGTTCTCATAATTAATACACGAAAGTTATACTAAAATATTCCTTAGTTTTAAGAGCGAGTTATGTTTGAAAAAATCCATTTTAATAGTTTCTAATTAGTCGTAATTGACTGTCACTTCCAACCCTTTCTATGTATTCTTAGGTTACCTCCTCATCATATATGTAGTTTTTCTCTGAGAGAGAGAGAGAGAGAGAGAGAGAGAGAGAGAGAGAGAGAGAGAGAGAGAGAGAGAGAGACGAGAGAGAGACAGATAGACAACAGACAGACAGAGTTATGCAAATGTATTTGTATATTATGTTTCATAACCAAATCTTGGCTCTTAATAAATTCAAATTAGGTCAAACGCTCCTTTCTAAAATTTTACAAAATTGATTCTTATTCTAAGTTATTTATTTGATTTAGAAGTTTTGATTCAGTAATCTAGTTAAATAGAGGGATATGAGACACGGCAGATGACCAAAAATGGGACAATGGGCTCCTGTCTATTAGATTAGTAGATCGATAAACTGTGCTAAAAATGAGGTTAAAATAATTTTTAATACCCATCAAAAATAAATAAAACAAAACGTTGACATAAAAAAGTATAAGCTTTGAAATAACAATTTTAGTATAAGTAATTTCCATGCAGTTATCTGGTCATATAGCTTCCTTTTAGTATAATATTTGAAAATTAGATATAAATATCTTCAGTCAAATATTGTAATAAAATTCAATAATTACAAAATTATCATGGTTTTCCAGTTGATTAGTTCGTTTCATTACAATATATATTACATGGTTACATGTTTCCTCTATCCGATCTTATAAATAATGGAGATGGTGTTTGCTTTGTCTGTAACCGAAACTATAATTCGCTACTCAGTCGCAATTCTTTTTTTATTTACGGTACATTCTCCGTGATTTTATTTTTATTCAAACCATAATTATCAATAAATTGTTGACATTCATTAATCTGTTGCCCATATCTAAGTTATTTGCTCATACACACTTGTATGGCTGAGGGCACAAGGCCTCGTTTTAACGTGGGCACCACAAGCCGAAGCTCATGGATGGGAAAGAACAAAATTGCGTCGATCCTTTCGCATTCCCCTAGAGGGGCACCTCGGCACTGGCAATACCAGCCCTGTCTTTTAAGTCAAGGGGACAGGAAGCCCCTGGATTGATGCTATTAACTTGTAAAGATCAGGCGCGACGCCATGGACCCCCGGCGTTGACCATAATGTACATACTAATAACATGCAATTGATTTAATATACAAAAAATAACGTTTACAGTGTGCAACGGGAAGGCTAATTTCATTTTAATAAATGATGTGCTTAAATATTTTTGATTTCTAATTGTTGGTGTTATTAATGATATGAGCAAAAAAAATATCTGAGATAAATCTTAAAGAAATCCATTAACAAAAAGAATAACTGTCATTTTATTCTTTACTTCCTATTTTAACTAAATAGTTAAATTGGAAAATTTAGCAATGAAAGACTGGAAGTGATGGAAGAGTAAG
>CM042181.1:41930842-41946463 GCA_023376005.1 Doryteuthis pealeii | reverse complement strand
AGAGAGATTTTCTTTTTGTTAATGGATCTTTTAAGATTTATCTCAGATATTTTTTGCTCATATTCATTAAGATAACACCAAACAATTAGAAATCAATAATATTAAGCACATATTTATTAAAATGCAAATTAGCCTTCCCGTTCACACTGTAAACCGTTATTTTGTTGTATATATAAATACAATTGCATGTTATTAGTATGTACATATGGTCAACGCCGGGGGTCCAGTGGCTTCGGCCTTGGATCTTTACAAGTTAATAGCATCAATCCCAGGGGGCTTTCCTGTCCCCTTGACTTAAAAGGACAGGGCTGGGTTTATTGCCCAGTGCCTGAGGTGCCCCTCTTGAGGGGAATGCCGAAGGGATCGACGCAATTTTTGTTCTTTCCCATCCATGAGCTTCGGCTTGTGGGTGGGCCCACGTTAAAACGAGGCCTTGTGCCCAGCCCATACAAGTGGGGTATGAGGCAAATAACTGTAGATATGGGCAACAGTATTAATAATGTCAAACAATTTTATTGATAATTATGGTTTGAATAAAAATAAAATCACGGAGAATGTGACGTAAATAACAAAAAGAATTGGGACTTGAGTAGCGATATAGTTTCGGTTACAGACAGACAAACACCACTCTCCATTATAATAAGATCGGGATAGAGGAAACCATGTAACCATGTAATTATATATATATTAAAAAACGGGAATAATCACTGGAACCTGATAAGTTTTGTTAATTCATTGACATTTTATACGAATATTTGACTGAAGATATTTTATATCTAATTTTTCAAATTATTATTACTAAATAGGAAGCTAATATAACCATATAACTGCATGGAAATTACTTATACTAAAATTGTTATTTCAAGCTATACTTTTTTTTATGTCGAATACGTTTTTGTTTTATTTATTTTTGATGGGTATTAAAAAATTATTTTAACTCATTTTTAGCACATTTTTATCGATCTACATAATCTATATAGACAGGAGCCCCATTGTCCCATTTTGGGTTCATCTGCCGTGTCTCATATCCCTCTATTTTAACTAGATTACTTGAATCAAACTCTAAATCAAATAAATAAATAGAATAAGAATCATTTTGTAAAATTTCTAAGAAAGGGAGCGTTTGACCTAATTTGAATTTATTAAGAGCCAAGATGTTGGTTTATGAAACATAATATACAAATACATTTCATAACTCTGTCTGTCTGTCTGTCTATCTGTCTCTCTCTCTCTCTCTCTCTCTCTCTCTCTCTCTCTCTCTCTCTCTCTCTCTCTCTCTCTCTCTCTCTCTCAGAGAAACTAACATATATGATGAGGAGGTAACCAAGATATACATAGAAAGGGTGAAAGTGACAGTCAATTACGACTAATTAGAACTAATTAAAATGGATTTTTTTCAAACATAACTCGCTCCTAAAACTAAGGAATATTTTAGTATAACTTTCGTGTAATTAATTATGAGACAAAAATTGATTCTCTCAGCTTTAATATAATATATATATATATATATATATATATATATATATATATGGTAAAAAGTAGTGCAATACTAAAAAAGGTACTACCACTCCGGGTCAGAGTGGGCCTGTTTGGCTCAGATGTGAGAAGGCATTAATTTAAATTATCTATCATTATTTATTAGCTCTGCTTTTTGTATTGAGCACTTTAGTATATTTAACTTAGGCAACTCTTACGGTATTTTTTCTTTTGTCCGTTTTTTAGAGTACCACCCGAATTTTTTTCAGGGAGGGACGGATGATTTGTTCTTTTCTTCATCTATATATAGTTTTTTTTTTTTTTTTTTTTTTTTGGGGGGGGGGAATATGTGCTTAATTGAAGTCATACGTAATTCGAAAATTAATTAGTTGATAATTAATGAATTAGGTGAATATATCTGTTCAAATGTAAGGCGTAAACAAATGAGAACAAGTGTTTACACCTTATATTTGAACATATATATTCGCCTAATTCATTAATTATCAAATTAGGTATGACTTCAATTAAGCACATATTCTCCCCAAAATTTTCGGCTATTGCCATCTCAAACAAACTGTTTACGTACTCTCATATATATATATATATATGTGTGTGTGTGTGTGTGTGGTGTGTGTGTGTGAAGAAAAGGAAGTGAATCCGACGGTATGTAGTATATTAAGAAAGAATGAAAAAACACAGGTTTAAATGAGTTAAGGGGTGAGTTTATTGGCCGACGCTGCAGTGTTTCGATCTATGAATTAGATCATCTTCAGGCCAGTTGTTGGTATTTGGAAGGTAATAAGAAATTTTTATCACAGAATAACGAGAAACGCGAGTGGTAGTCCTTCTTATTCAGTCTGTCTAAAATTTGAGGTTTGAAAAAAGGAGACGGCTTGAAATATGACGTCAAATATTCTTTTTACGGTGTGAGTATGGGACTGTGTAAGTGTGTGTATCGAAAAGAAAGTATTGTGCATTTTTAGGTGTGTGGTTGCGCGTGTGTGTATAAATCTTTTGCGATAAACGACAGCGAAACAAACCTCAAGGCTCTCTCTCTCTCTCTCTCTCTCTCTCTCTCTCTCTCTCTCTCTGTGTGTGTGTGTGTGTGTGTGTATACATGTTGGTTGTCAACTCGTGCTCGCGTAAGACCATTTCCTGTTGTTTTTTCCATAGTCGAGCGCCAGTAGCATTTGACACTTGTATCCTTGTGTTTTCACAGATGACTCACCAGGCCAGCCTTGGAGAGACATACTCTTCCACATAAACTACATGTTGGAACTTCTCCACTTTGAATGTTGCTGGGCTGAAAACTACCCTTTCTAATAGCCCGTTTCAATTGTTGATGTTTAATTCGGTTGGGTTCAAATTCTTCCACAGATGCTGACTCTACAGCCAGATTTATTAAAAGCTAGTTTCTCCCAGTTCACCACAGCAATATAAGTGTTTTTTAGAGTGTCTTTGATATATATATATATATATATATATATATATATATATATATGTGTGTGTGTGTGTGTGTGTGTGTGTGTGTGCTTAATTGAAGTCGTACCTAATTTTGAAAATTAAATAATTAATAATTAATGAATTAGGCGGGCATACCTATTCAAATGTAAGGCTAAGCAAATCGAGAAAAATCAATCTCTATATGTACATTTCGGCCTATTAGACCTCATCATCTTCAATAGGCCGAAATGTACATACGGAGATTGATTTTTCTCGATTTGTTTAGCCTTACATTTGAATAGGTATGCCCGCCTAATTCATTAATTATTAATTAATTAATTTTCCAAAATGCGGTACGACTTCAATTAAGCACATATTCTCCCAAAAATTGTCGGCTAAATAAAGCCATATCAGATACACAGTGTTTGTTTGTTTACTTCTCATATATATATATATATATATATATATATATATATATATATTGATCGAGCAACTGAATAAGATATAAGGGCTATAGTATTGTTAATAGGTGACTGTTGGTGCATGATCGAATTTCATTTATTATTTGTGTGTGTTTTAAGGGGTAATAAAAAGTAAATTTCGACGAACATTTAATGTGCACAAAAGCAAGCATCCGGTGCGAATTGTGTGAATCACTAGTTATGAATAGTGGCCTTAATTATAAAAAAAAATAGACCAACTGAAACGCTCAATGAATAAATGTATAGAATATATGTGCTATGTATCAGTCTTTTCACTCTACCTAGTATATATATATATTATGGACTCTCTCGTCGATTTTCGTCGCATGAGGGTTCATATACACAATGAACACCCACACAGTGATTTGTTTATAGTGGTGAAGGCTTGTGTTGGACCATCCACACTTTTTGGCACAGTCGATCGGAAAGAATTGGTGCATCAAGGAATGCCACAAACCCAATCAACGACCAACCTCAGGAATTTTGAATTCAGTTATCCCTCTCCTAGACTGGTTACCTACCCAAGGTTGAAGGGCCCAGTCTGTCCTACTATTTAACGCATAGCTGGAGGGAATTTTGAATTCAGAGTTATCCCTCTCCTAGACTGATTACCCACCCCAGGCTGAAGGGCCCAGTCTGCCCTACTATTTAACCCATAGCTGGATGGAGAATATATGGATTCATACCTTTCCCAAGGGTATTAGCGCTATGTGAAATGCCAACAGCTTCGTCTATATATATATATATATATATATATATATATATATATATATATATAATATATATTAGATATTACGTAATATCTAATACAATGAGGACACACGTATGATCGACTGCGATTAATCGGTACCTCGATTAATTCAGTGGATTTAACCCTGAAGATCCTTATGGTGAAACTCGAGTAGGTTTCTATTGTATCCATTTTATTATATATATATATATATATAGTGGACTCTCCTCTCGTGAACGATTGATGAGGGTTAGCAGTGAGTGATTTGTTTCCTGCCATGTTGTGTATGCTATCAAAAAGACATTTTGTGTTTCCTTGAGTGTGATAGCGGCCCAGCTTTGCTGCGAGCCATGAAGCCACACTGACAGATGTAATTTCCTAAAGTGGGAGTCAGATGTTGTTGTTTTAAAGTTAGACGGAGCTGATCTCGGTGTTTCAGTCTATTTTCTTCAAAGCTTTTTAGTCTAGCGAAACATGTCTTAAGCCATTCTTTCGGATTTAATGCTAGTAATATATATATATATATTATATATATATATATATATATATATGATAAAGGTACACGGTAATAACCTACTCGAGTTTCGCCATAAGGATCTTCAGGGCTAAATCCCCTGGATTAATCAAAATATTGCTCTACCAACGTATTGAGCACTTTATATTTGTTATATCGCTGCCTTATCATTGTGAATCTTACATCAACTAACCATTGTGACCTGTTTCACCGGTAAGTCACCTTTCCCACAAATACCATATATATATATATATATATATATATATATATATATATATATATATATTCAACTGCTACTCCCACGTTTTCGCTGTAGTAGCTAATCCAAAAAGTGCTAAATATTGGAATAGAAGATGACAGATGGAATTACAAATTACTTTCATTCGTGACTGAACTAGACGTGTAAATCCACAGACAGATTAATATTGAGGCGTTTAAAATTGTCCTTCAATTTGTCTTTATAGTGTAAGAGTGGACGTCCAATAGAACGCTTAGCATTTGGTAATTGTCCCTATAATTTCTTCTTTGGAAGCCTGTTCTCATTCCTTCTGACAACGTGAACCTTTGCTAGTAAGGTTATATATATATATATATATATATATATATAATATATATATATATATATATATATATATATCATTAGTATTACGTAGCATCTAATACAATGAGCACACACGTGTGATCGACTGCGATTAATCGGTACCTTCGATTAATTCAGTGGATTTAACCCTGAAGATCCTTATGGTGAAACTCGATTAGGTTTCTATTGTATCCATTTCATAATGAGCTGAGATGTACATACAGAGATCGACTTTTCTCGATTTGTTTACGCTTTACATTTAAACCGATATGCACGCTTAATTCATTTAGTTATAATTAATTAATTAACAAATTAGGTATGACTTTAATTAAACACATAATCTCCCCCCCCCAAAAAAAAAATATATATATATATAGTGATACTCGTGTTACTTAATCTTCCTGAAATTTTTTTTTTGGCACCTAAGGACAATGGTGTAGTGTCCAAAAATAAAATGATCTCCATCTGCGCATACCTATGAGTTTCATCAGACCGCTAACTTTATTGAAAATGGTAAAGAGAAAATTCCTGAGGCTTTATATACAATTTTGTTGGGAAATCCTAAAACATTGTAAATAAAGTCTCATGAATTTCCTCTGACGGTGGTGTAATGGTATTGAAGGACTATTTGCTCGTAAATTCCTACCATAAAATGCCCAAGCCTAATTTTATGGCAGGAATTTAAGAGTAAAAAGTTGAATATTACTTTTTGTTGTTGTTATTTCTTTTCTTTTTGGCTTTGCTACTCTAAAATAAAAACGTCAGATTTTAATCATCGTCGACGAAAAAACAAAATTACGGTCATAAAAGGAGGATCCAATTTAGGCCTAAATTGTAAAACGTGCCCCCACTTTAAAACTAAACATTCTCACAAAATAAAAACTTTTAGAATATGCACATTGAAATGAATATTAGAATAAATAAATAAAATATATTCTGTATTGTAAAATAACGGGTGCAAGAAAAATAAAACATTTAATACAAAAACATGGACATAAAATGGGGGTTCAGTTTATTTTATGGTAGGAATTTACGAGCAAATAGTCCTTCATTACCGGTGTAATTAGCAAAACAACGGCAGTGTGAAGTAGGGAGACCTGCTGCGTGGGTGACAGCTCATCCTCCATATCAACTTATTTGTTTACACTACGGCATCGTCTCTAGTAGACGGGTGGATATCAGCAATATATCTGAATATACAAATGTATTTTTTCCTGGTGCTTTGATTTTGGTTGAGATACATAGGATGTTCGTTTTAAAATTGATGATTTTAATGTCCCACGTAAAAGGTATCGTATTTCTCCATGTGTAACGAACAGGTGTGGATGTTGTATTTGTTTGTGTCATTATTCTATGATCAGTTGCTAATAAAAGAACGGAAAATTCCTTTGTATACAAAACCCATTCTATAGAGAACGGAGCTCTTTTGAAAAGAAGGAAGAAATTAATTCAAACAGCGCTTACTAGTACGCTAGATAATATAAAAAGGGGCGTTCTCTGGGCAACTGTTTTTTTTTCTAACATTTTGACTTAAAATCTAATCAATTAGACACTTAGAAATACAATACACCTAAAAATAAAAAAAGAGAAAAAAAAAAGAAAAGAGAGAAAAAAAGCAAAAAAGAAAACAAAAAAAACAAGCCAATGTTTACAATATTCAATCTCGGGATGACATCGCTATAAAAACTGGTTTTCCCCAAACAGGCAATAACTATATATATATATATATATATATATATATAATATATATATATATATGGGGGAGTGCGTGTGTGTGTGTGTGTGTGTATATGTAAACAGGATATAACATATAAAATGCCCATGTAATTAAATATATACATACAAACTAATATTAATGTATTTATTATTAGTAGTAGTATATCAGTATTATTATTAAATAATAACTCTATCATAGATATCGAGCACTGTCCCCAAAATACAGCAATTATAGACCGACCTCCGACTCAGAAATACAATATACATTAAAAAAAATGGAATATAAAGAAAAGACGAAGCCAATGCTATGTTTAATCTCAGAATGACATCGCTATAAAAGGTGGTTTTCCCGAAACAGGCAATATATATATATATATATTTTTTTTTTTTTTTTTTTTTTCAAAACAATAACATAAACTAGGCTCCGGGAAAATTTTCAACATGTTAGGGATAAATAATAACACTTTATTTTTGCAATACAAAATTATTTTCTACCATGACCCCTAGAAAAATCAAATATCCATATTCTAACGGTCTATTTCAGCGTTCCAAATGTGATTTTCAAAAAAATTCTATTCGAATATTTCCAAAGATTCTCCGTTGTTCCCCAACGAATTTTTTCATTCAAAATAAAATTTCACTCTGATGAAGGTCGAATCTTCTCTGTGTGTGGAATATTTTCACACAGATGAACTGACCGAAACACATGTGTAAGTGATATTGATTAAATTCATCTTTTATTATCCATTCTATTCTTTCTTTTCTTTATTCATTCTTCCTCATATTGTCGGATTCATTTTCAATTTCCATTTTACACACACTATATATATATATATATATATATTATTTATTATTATATATATATATATATATATATATATATATATATATATATATATATGGGAGTAAATATGGAAATATTTATGAATATTATGAGTAAATATGAATATATATATATATATTATATATATATTATCAGCCAGTAACATTTATTATTATGTTAGTTTTTCACACCAGCATCAGATATATTATTATTATTATTATTATTATTATTATTATCATTATTACTATTATTATCATTATTATTATTATTATTATTATTATTATTATTATTATATATTATATTATTATTATTATTATTATTATCTATATTATTATTATTATTATTATTATTATTATTTACTCCTTTTGAGTTTTCACATCAGCATTAGCTGATGATCTTTCACTGGAGTCTGAGTGACAGCAAGTCTCCTCAGGTCTCCAGGACTCTTCTGAGTATTCTGACAGATTGCAGCAGTGCAGTGTTCTGAATGGTTTCAATCCTTCCTCTGATTTCCAAACTTTCCAGACCTTTTTCCAAGCCTTTTGGGACTGTTCCAAGTGCACCAACTATAATTGGTCTCACTTTCACTTTCATATTCCATAACTTTTTCAGTTCTCTGGCAAGGTCCAGATATTTGTCCATTTGTTTATTTTCCTTTAGCTTCACCCTGTGATCTGCTGGAACTGCAAAATCTACCAGTTGATAAGTTCTTTCTTTTTTGTTTATCAACACTAGGTCTGGTCTTCTTGCTTGGATAAGGTGATCCGTTTTTATTTCAAAGTCCCAGAGAATTTTATGCGTTTCGTTCTCAAGAACAGATTCTGGTTTATGCATATACCATTTTGTTGTATAGTCAAAATTTAATTTTTTTGCATAATTCCCAGTGGATCACCTTTCCAACCCAGTCGTGTCTAGTTTTGTACTCCCGTTGTGCTAGTTTGCTACATTCGCAGAGTACATGGTTTACAGTCTCATCTCTATTACCGTCTACATTTATTATTTTGTTGGGTCTTATCAATTTTCGCTTTGATATAATTTGTCCTTATGGCATTATTTTGTGCAGCAATTATTAGTGATTCAGTTTCTCTTTTGAGATTTCCTTTTCTTAACCATGTCCAAGTCTTTTCATGTGTAACCTCTCCGATTAGTCGTTTGAAGTGTCCATAAAATTGTTTTCTAGTCTTTGTTGTTTTTTTGTTTGTCCATCTGTCACTTCTACTATTGTTGGCCGCCATAAGTAATTTGTCTTTGCTCTTTCTTGTGTAATCTTCATTATTATTATTATTATTATTATTATTATTATTATTATCACTCTTTTTGAGTTTTTCACATCAGCTTTAGCTGATGATATTTCCCTGGAGACAGTGACAACACGTCTTCTCAGGTCTCCAGGACTCTTCTGAGTATTCTAACCGATTGCAGCAATGCAGTAGTCTGGATTGTCTCAATTCTTTCACTGATTTCAAGACCCTTCAGTCTTTTTTCCAAGCTTTTTGGGACTGTTCCAAGTGATTCATCTACAATTGGTATCACTCTTATTCTCATATTTCACAGCTTTTTCAATTCTCTGGCAAGGTCCAGGTATTTGTTCATCTTTTCGTTTTCCTTCACCTTCACCCTGTGATCTGCTAGAACCACAAAGTCCACTAGTTGACACTCTCTCTCTCTCTCTCTCTCTCTCTCTCTCTCTCTCTCTCTCTCTCTCTCTCTCTCTCTCTCTCTTGTTAATCAACACTAGGTCTGGTCTTCTGGCTGGGATAGATACTTTCCCCTAGATAGATACTTTCACCCAGGTAACGTATAGTTTTGTTAGTCTTATTGTAATGAAGATTCTATGTCCGTCTGTCTGTAACCGAAACTACGCCACTGCTTACGTCCCAATATCCCAAGTTTATCAATTTGTAGCCAACACCATTAATACATAGATCACACAGTGAGAATCTGAGTTAGATTTGCATCAAACCAGCCCATGTTATTAAGGCATTTACCTCGTATCCCACGTATGCGGGTATGATATTATTATTTTTAATGTGGGAAACTCAGGGGATGGCAGGTGCAAAAATGCGTCGATCCAATCGACATTCCCCATCAAGGGACGCCTCAGGTATTTGGCAATAAACCCATCCCTACCTCTTTAAATCAAGGGGACAAGTGTTGCCTGGGGAGGTTGTCCCCTGGAATCAACGCCCTCGATTTAACACTAATTGGCCAGTAGTCGAAACCACCAGATCCCGGACCCTAACGCCGGATTATTAGTTGTATTTACTACGTATCCCAGGTGTGCAGGTTAGGCACAAGGCCCTATTAATGTGGGACCACCCGCGAACTGAAGCTTATCGGTGGCGGGTGCAAAAAATGTGTGGATCCCGTCGGCATTCCCTCAAGGGGGCGCCTCATGCACTGGGCAATAAACCCAGCCCTACCCCTTTAAATCGAGGGGGCAAGTGTTGCCTGGGGTGATGGCCCCCTGGGATCAGGCCGTTAATTTAACACACAGGTCGAGTGGCCGAAGCCACCGGACCCCCGCCCCGAAGGACGGGTTTTTAGTGCGTTTAAAATTCTGCAATGTGTCTAATATATCACTAAGAAATAAAGTTTAACATAATATAGGGTGTGGTTAATTTGCATACTGGTTTTAACAAAGCTGGGTTTGATAAATAATTATTTTGTGTTATTGATCTCTAAGATTATGATTTTATTATCCAACGTATTAAAATCATATGATATAAGTACAAAAATCGGAAAATTAAATGGAAAAAAAACCTAAAAAAACATTTTGGGAGATTTTTCTTACTCTGTGGTATATAATTAGTATATAAGTATATAATTGCCTATTATATTATAGATGAAAAAAATATACATCGATATTTGTTCTGTTTAAAAGGGTAGGGGTCAACTTTTCAATTAAGTTTTTTTTAAGTATTAGATAACAAGAATAAAGTTATTAAATAATATTTGTTTCTAAAATTTTAAAATATGAAATTTGAAACTTAAGATTAAGTTTTTCACATTTCAAAATGAATTTTATCAATTAGTTAGGTATATAAATTGTTGTTCGAGACGTTACTACGGGTGTCTGTAAGGGTAATATTTATTTTCAAGAATTTTGATTTATTTCCATATAATCAATCCTATGAATAATTTTATATAGAAATTAATTAAGATATTATTAAAATAACTGTAATATTTTTATATTGGCTTTATAATTTTCGTTAATCTTTCTAATTTAATATGATATCTTATAACGTGAAAACTTAAATACTTGCCGCCAGGGGGCGTATGCATTTGTTAGAGTCTATAATATAACCGAAGAGAGAAACAACTATATTAAAAAGATTCGTGTATACAAATATAGGAAATCAAAAATAGAGTTACCTTCAAAGGAAATAGCTATATATTGTTATGAAAAGAGATTTTCTTCGGTCTAAAAATAACTGTCTGTTCATTAATATACAATTGAAAAAACTAGGAGATAATCTTACGTGATTGTGACATTAAAAAAAAACAGCATACTTGTTTTTTTAATAACTACATGCTTTTTTTATCCTTTCATGAAAACTGCGATAGCGAAATAATATTGTCATTAATATATATATATATATAATATTGTCATTAATATATATATGTATATATAAATATATATATATATAAGCATAACACAATACACACGTATATATATATATGCAAACATATACATATATATATATATATATATATATATATATATACATTATATGTGCGTGAGTATACAAATATATATAATATATATATATATATACGCATACACAAATGCACACGTATATATATATATAGATATATATGCAAACATATATATATATATATATATATATATTATATATATATATACATCTATATATGCGTGAGTATACAAATATATATATATGTATATATATACATATATTATATATATATATATTTGTATACTCACGCATATATTGATGCAAATATATATAAGTGTATATATTCATATACGAACACGCAAACAGACAGACAGACACACACACACAGACACACACATATATATATATATATATATGCATATATACATATATATACACATATGATAAAATATGATATAAGAAATGACTTACCGAGGAATAAGGTATCGAGTTAACCGCAATATTGATGGTCGACACAAGTATTAACCGAATAAATCAGCGTTATAACGAATTAAGTGCTCAATGCGTTAGCAGAGTGCATTTAGTATTACGGTGTATATAGAAATAACCTACTTGAGTTTCACCATAAGGATCTTCATGATCAATTCCAATGAATTGATCAAGATATTGATTAATTACATATATATACATAACAAAGAATTTCCCTCATCAATCAATCAATCTATCTATCTATCTATCTATCTATCCATCTATCATTCTACCCATCTAAGTCTATTTTCATCCATCTTACGTACCATGTCTACCCCCCGCCCTGCGCCTTGTTCATTCCTTCCTTCTTTCCATCAACCCCCTTGGTCCTTGCATATATGCATTCATGTGTATGTACATGCTCTTGTGTGTGTTTGCGCATGTATGCACGTGGGTGTGTACGTAGATGTGTGAGAGCGCATATAATATATATATACGTGTGTATACGTGCGTGTGTGTGTATGTGTGTACGTGCATATGTGGACGTGGACATGCACGTGTATGTGCATGTGTGTGTGTGTGTGCGTACATGTATGGGCGTGTGCGTGCACGCGTATATGTGTGCATGCATGTGCATGCATGCATGTGTGTGTGTACGCATATATGTATGTATGTTTGTACATGTATGTGTGCTTGCATATATGTATGCGTATATATGTATATGTGTTTGTACGTGTGTGTATGCGTGTATGTGTGCGCGTATGTGTGTGTATGTAAATTCGTGTATATGTGTGTGTGCATGTGTGCGTATGTGCGTATATATGTACACGTGGGGCCTATAGTAGTATGCGTATACGCTTCAGTGTGTATATGTAAGGCTTACGTAGCACACATAGTAGCATGTGTGTGCATATCGGTATGTATGAATATTGTTTTGTATGCGTGTCTATGTCGTGTGTATGTGTGACCGCGTGCAAGCATGTCCGGTTGACACCGCAACCTCGTGTGTATTCGCTACACTTAGCCAGCACCGCCGTTCCATAACCCCCCATCCGCCCATAATATACAACATTTGTAATCTTAAAGTTAATATTATTCAACCACACTTTTCAATTAACTCGACCCGACAATATACAATATACATAACCTACACATTCGGATAGGAAAAAAAACATACACACCCACACACACATACATGCACAAACACAAACGCTCGCACGTAAGCACTGTTAAAATGCCACACATTCACAGAACAACGTATTATGTGTGTGACCAGTTACTACGCGTACGCAACCTTTATGCTGCCCATAAACACTCTCATACATTCAATCTACCTTCACATACATACGCACATCATTTTATCCAATCATACACATCCCATGTCTATTGAATTTTTTGAATTTTTTTCGATTTTCCTTACATTTGAAACATCTTCACCTGATGATTGCATCGCATGAAACCAATATGGTTGTGAATGTTCCTTTGTCACCTAATAAATAGATGTGTAAAACCTTTTATATTTATCTTATATATATATATATATATATATATATATATAATATATATATATATATATATATATATATTTAAACTGACCTTGTAAAAGATTATTTTTTTTATAATATAGGAGGGGTAAAGGGAAAATAAAAACGAATTGCTAGCTTACATGTTTCGTTCCTCGCTCAATCAGTGTTGACTGGTTCTCAGTTGAGAGCAAGTCACACTCTTTTTATCACCTCAACATTTTGGAGACATTATATATTCTTACCAGTAAGCCTGCTCTTTGTAAACAAAGATTTTCCTTTAAGTTGTATTCTATAGTGAATTTTATTTTTGGGTGTAGGTTTTGTAATAGCTCGTGTATTTTGTTGATGTCACCCCATGAGTATTTCCAGAATATAAAGCAGTCATCTAAATACATTTTCCATGATTTTATAAAGTTCATTTTGATATTGTTATCATATTCTTGTTCTATTTTATCGTATAGGTGTTCTTTTAAATATGCTAGGGTTAGGGTGGCATATGTTGGCGCCATCTTTGTCCCCATAGCAGTTCCTAGTGTTTGGATGTAGTTTTTGTTGTTGAATTGAAAGGAGTTATTGTTTATGTGAGTTCTATACCGTCAATGATAAATTCCTTATTGAATCTAGAGTGTAACATTTCTGGGTATTTCTCAATCCAAAATGAGATGGCTGTTTTTCCTAATTCATGGGGGATATTGCTCTATAAACTGATAACGTCGAATGTTACCATGAGTGTGTCAGGGTCTACTCTTTGTGGTATGTAGTTTAGGAATTGGATGTCATCTCTAACGTATATATATATATATATATATATATATATATATATATATAATGTAAGCAGTAGACCCTTTATCTAAAAGTCACTTCATTGAAGCACTTAGTAAAATGACTTCTTTTTTTTTAACCGCTGCTGCCTTCAGCAAATTGTTTTATTAGTCTCTCCTATTTACATTAGTGCCATACTAACTCTTCTGTCGGCGAACTACTTATTAACTTTGATCTTGCCTTTTCGTCTTTAGAAATAACCTGTATCGTTCTTTGATTTCCACAACTATTTCTCTTTTATTTATTTATTCAATTTCTTTTTCTTTTTTCTTTTCTTTTTTATAGTAAAAGAAAAGCAGCAAATAAAAATGTTTAAAAAAAGAGCAGGTAGTTTGATCAAGAGACGGCGACACAGAGATGTTGATTATAAAAAGCGGGTGGGTGTGTGGGGTGGGGCATGGAAATAATTGTGTATATATAAGCATATGTGCTCGCAAGTATTTGTATTAAGGAATGATATAGGTCCATTAGACTGTAACGGGTCTTGATTTTAGGGGTCACCTTTGATTTTTAATGTTTGTTAGGGATGTCCTATGATTTATTTTTTGTTAATATTGTTTACGTATGTTTATAGGCAGTTCTAATCTTATTATACATCCAGGTTAAAAGAATATATATATTATATATATATATATATATATATATAATATATATATATATATATATACAAGTTTTGTTGACCTGTACAGACAATTCTTGTCGGACAAGTTTTTGGTTGATCCTTTCTAATTTTCGGGCAATCTTTTTGGTTTCGGGGTGTAACTGGTGTAACAGTCCACCAAAGGTTTCAAAACGAGCGCTTTCGGCAATACAGTTTGCCATCATCAGGTAGGAAACGATGGTATGGTTTCGTGTCTCGTTTTTAACGAGAACGAGTAGTAGCAAGGAATTATATATATATATATGTGTGTGTGTGTGTGTATTTTATAGAGATAAAAGGTGGCTTACCGGTGAATATGGGCACGATCGTTGAAGGTGCACAAAATCCAGGGATTAAGTCCGCGATAATACAAATACAAAGTGCTCAATACAAAGTAGAGCAAATTTATTAAAGAAATGGATACAATAAAAACCTACTCGAGCTTCACCATAAGGATCTTCACTGTTAAATCCATTGAATTAATCGAGGTACCGATTAATTGCAGCCGATTACACGTGTGTTCATTGAATAAGATCTTATTCAATGAACATACGTGTAATCGGCTGCAATTAATCGGTACCTCGATTAATTCAATGGATTTAACAGTGAAGATCCTTATGGTGAAGCTCGAGTAGGTGTATGTGTGTGTGAAAAATTGAAAAAACACAAGTGAGTGTGCCGATCGAAACACTGCAGCGTAGTAAACATTACTCGTGAACTTGTGTTTGTGTCTGATACATCTATTTCTCATATATGTGTG
>CM042181.1:41910842-41925842 GCA_023376005.1 Doryteuthis pealeii | reverse complement strand
AATATGAATGTCGTAGGTGGTTGAACAGTAATAGCCTGACTACAGTGTCATTCAAAGCAACGGTTGCTAACACTTTGTTTGACCCACTGAATACGCCGACTGCACCTCTGTAGAGTAATAAAACCCCTCCCAATGGGGCCACATATGTCCGATTGTATACCCTCGCCAGCCAATCCTGCTGTATGACACACGCACACCGGAGTTCGTACCTACACACACTCTAGTATATATATATATATATATATATATAATATATATAATATATATATATATTGCGTATCTACTTATCATACTGTCGTGTAGAAGAAGTCACTATAAGAGGAATAGGAACCTACTTCTAAGCAAAACGAAAAATCTAAGAGGGTCCGTTTGGTGTAGGGGTAAGATGCTCGCCAGTCAGCTTGACAGTCGGGTTTCGCATCACACACAAGGCGGTCTTTCTATCTATCAGCTCTGCTGATGAGGCCTAATAGCCGAAATGTACATACAGAGATTGATTTTTCTCCATTTGTTTAGCCTTACATTTAATAGGTATGCCCGCCTAATTAATTGATTAATTAATTATTAATTAATTAATTTTCAAAATTAGGTACGACTTCAATTAAGCACATATTCTCCCAAAAATTGTCGGCTAAAAAAAAGCCATATCATAAATACATCGCTTGTGTATCTACTTATCATATATATATATATATATATATATATATATATATAGAGAGAGAGAGAGAGAGAGAGATAGATAGATAGATAGATAGATATAGATAGATAGATAGATAGAAATAAAACTCTATAGCTCTCTAGGAGCGATTTTAATTGACTTTCACCGCCAGCGTAACAAAGCAATGATCGTCTGTTGTTTATAGATTTGATCTCTCTGGTGATCATAAAATATATACACCGATGTATGTATTCATCAGTTATAACACTGCTCTAATGCCAGCTGACGATGGTCGAGTGGTTAATAAACCGGGCTAATGAAAAGTCAGTCGAGTTTCGCTCCTGGTCTGAAGAAGTTTGTGTGTCTAGCCATACTGATGAGTTAGTAAACGTCGAAACACGGTGTCTGTGGATTTATATATATATATATATATATAAAAAGGTGTCTTACCGGTGAATATGGGCACGATCGTTAAGGTACACAAAATCCAGGGGTTAAGTCCGCGATAAAATAAATACAAAGTTCTCAATACAAAGTAGAACCAACTTATTAAAGAAATGGATACAATAGAAACCTACTCGAGTTTCACCATTAGGATCTTCAGGGTTAAATCCACTGAATTAATCAAGGTACCGATTAATTGCAGCCGATTACACGTGTGTTCATTGAATAAGATATTACGTTATAAGGGAAGCATATATAAACAAGCGTTCCTTTATACACACACACGCAACCACACACCTAAAAAATGAATATATACACACACTCACACACACACACACACACACATATATATATATATATATATATATATGACAGCTATTTAAAACGCGTCAAATTTTTTTCTGAACTATACAGACACACGCATAACCATGCGTGTATGCGTCTATGTGTTTCTGTATGATTGTATGTCTGTAAATGTATGTGTGCTTGCAAGTGTGTACTTGTGTGAGTATCTATGTGTGTGTGTGTGTGTGTGTGTGTGTGTGTTGTGTCATGTGATTTTCTGTCTGCTGCACGGAATGTTTAAAGAGAGGAAAAAGAAGAAGAAAGAAAAAAGGTCCGCCCACGCTGGACAGATAGAAATACCTTGCTAAAATGTACAAAGCCAAAATGACGTTTTCATTTATTCGCAAAATGTCTGACGGTCTCGAGCCAATCGGACATTTAATGTCGCTCGCCTACTTGAAATTCCTTTTATTTTTTTTTTTGCAGTTAAATATTGCAGCCATTAAATCTGTTACCCTTTTTAACTTTGCGCAAATTTCAAAAGAACACCATATCATTTACATATACAGACATATGTAGATATCTGTGTCTCTATATCTATATAGTCTATTCCCATCGCTTGAGCTCTGTCGGTAAAGTGTTCGGCTGGGAACCTCAAGATTCCTCGTTCGATACCGGGCCTCGCCAACTCAGCGTATAAATAGCACCGGGATCTGTGCGGTAAAGTGAGGAGCTGATGGTAGATGTGGCGCCCGCCTCAGACACTAAAAAACAATCTCATTTGTCTAGCGCTAGTGAAAAGGGGATAGACACCCTCGCTGATGGGCTGATACCGACTTTACTTATATATATATGAAAGTAAACAAACAAACAATGTGTTTGATATGGCCTTAGCCGACAATTTTTGGGAGAATATGTGATTAATTGAAGTCATACCTAATTTTGAAAATTAATTAGTTGAAAATGAATTAGGCGGGCGTATCTGTTCAAATGTAAGGCTAAACGAATCGAGAAAAAGTCAATTTATGTATGTACATTTCGGCCTATTATGCCAGCTTATTATATCGGCCTATTATATATATAATATATATATATATATATATATATATTATTCATCCACAGACACAGTGTTGCGACGTTTACGTCTCATCAGTGTGGCTCGAGTTTAGCAGATGCTCTCGCCTTTCATTGCTAAATTTTCCTAATTTAACTATTTAGTTAAATTCGGAAGTAAAGAATAAAATTAGATGGAGGGAAAATATAAACTTCGAAGTGCCATCATCAGGGGTGATGTATTCCAGTTTTTAAAAAGAAAATTATATTAATGTGGAGGCTGGAAGGAGAAGAATTGGTGAGAAAGGTGTTATAGGCATTTTAGAATGTGTGTACTGTATTGGAAATTAATTTTGTTTAAGGATGGTTTGTATTGTTTTATGTATAAAGCTTCTAGTATTTGGAGTTTTTGTTTATTTTTTTCTTTGTGCAGTATGTGTGTATTTTCCGTTAGAATATTTCGGTAATTAGAGTGGGGGCATAAAAAAAACTGGAATACATCACCCCTGATGATGGCACTTCAAAGTGCCGAAAGTACTCGGGAACTGAACTTTGGTGGACTTATCCACCAATTCCACCAAACATTAAAAAGTTGGCCAGACAATTAGAAAAGATAAAAAATAAAATTATTAAACAGGAGATGTGCCTTTTGTTTAATTCTACACACACACACACACACACATATATATATATATATATATATATATATAATATATATATATATATATAAGGAGGGTTTTAGTTTGATGTTTTGATCACTTGACTTTTGGGATCTTGACCAAGGTAGACTTACGGCATAAAAAGCAGAACACCGATAGTAGTAGTATTGGGGTACTTACTGCTCCCATAAATCCCCAAATGGATTTGAAGGGGCTCGATAGCCTTGGTCGTCAACCCATCTAAGTCAAGGAAAAGTCTGACATAAAACCTCTGCTGCCTTTCAAGGGGAGTAAACCCCGAAAATAAATCAGGAGCCGGAGTCCCTAAGGTGGTGTGATGCTGAAATCCAGTGCTACCCGTCAACTCCTCCGACACAACCGTTCAAAAAACGCATTGGTCCCTTAACGTTTCTTTGATCACACCGGCAGTGTGGAGAAGGGGCATTTGCTGCATGGGCAACAGCTCATCCTCCATACGATCCCGTCCAGGCTATGTAGTTAAAAGAAACTTGACACTACTCAAGGCTGCCAACATATGTATATAAAAAGAGTTCGCATTAAATAACCCACAGGTGTTGATGTGCCATTAAGTCTAACCAAAATAAACAACTAAATTGTAATAGTAAATATTATGTCTACGATTGGTTCGTTTTCAGCCAGACATGCATCGGTTAACATCAAAGATTCTAGTTGCGACTGAGACAGGCGATTCAACGTAAATAGTTTTTCCTGTTGATTAAAATGTTATCGACTATCAACAACGCACCTGTTACATAACACATTGTATTTTATTTGTAACGATTCAAGTAGCTATTCAATGCAGTTTCAGAGTGGCCCCACACACACACACGCACGCGCACACACACACGCACACACACACTTATATATATATATATATATATATATATATATATATATATATATATATATATATATATATAAAAGGGTTTTATAATTTACTTGAAGCATTGTGTATATATTGGTTTGGAGGTTGATTTTGAAGGCTATCACAATGCAGGTGTAAAGAAAAAATAATAAGGTAACAATGGTGTTGTTTGTTATCCTGTGATTTATTCTTAATATCAATATTTCGAGATAAAATCTCTTTTTCAGAAGAACACTGGAACTGAAGTAGTTGTCGTCTTGTTATATATATATATATATATATAGGGTATTCGGGATAAATCTTATTATAATGGAGATTGTGTGTTTTTCTGTCTGTAACCGAAACTATATTCCTACTCAAGTCACAATTCTCTTAGTTATTGACATCACATTCTCCATGATTTTATTTTTATCTAAATCTCAATTATTAATAAAATTGTCTTACAATATTAATACTGTTAACTATGTCTACATACTGACAACGTGCAATTATATTTATATATACAAAAAATAGCAGTTTACAGTGTGAACGAGAAGGATAATTGCATATTAATATTAAAAAATCGAATTTAATAAATATGTGCTTAATTGATTTCTAACTGTTTGGTTTTTTTTAATGAATATAAGCAAAAATCTCTTCAATCTTAAATGAAATCCATTAACAAGAAAAAATAACTGTCATTTATTCTTTACTTCCTTTATAACTAAATACTTAAATTAGAAAAAACAACAATGAAAGACGAGAGTGATGGAAGAGTAAGTTTCAGTTGTTCCATTTTTTATTATACTCCCTCTGTTTCAAATCTTTTTTTCTGTATTCTTATTTAGTTTTATTAGCCTTTCTAATTTAATATAATATTTTATTACATTAAAACTTGAATACTTGCACCCGGAGGGTGCATATATTTGCTAGTTTGACATATTTATATTTGGTTATTTTTCTCCGTAGGTTGGAGGTATTGACGCACAATACGAATCATTTAAAAGCTTGGACCCTTCTTCATTCAAATGGATGACTTGATCACCTGAATCATGGAAAAGAAAAACTGGTATCATGATGATCTGCGCCGACCATCAAAATAAGGAGATTATGGTTGCGGTCCAATGGTCCCTGAACATTGTAAAAACAATTAGGCATAAACTGGATAATTGCTATGGAGACTATGAAGCTTAGGTTGGAAGAAAGCAACATAACAGATGATCTGATTGCGTTCGTACAGCAGAATTCCTCGAAAATCTGAAAAAAAAGTGTTGGAGGACCCTGGCATTGGAATTCGGGCTTTGTAATGTGAATTGAATGTTTCAGCCTCTACCATGAAGCTTGTGGCATAAAAATTAATCCATCTATGAAGTAGAAAGATGTAGCATCAGTTTTAATCATTTTCTGTTGGTCCTTCCGAAAAGGAAATACTTTTAGGAGAATTTATCAACGCTGTTAAATAAATTGGGGTTCTTTACTGGTCAGTCTTGGAACAGTCTATAAATATAAGTTGTGGTTGTTAGTAGCACCTCACGTGGTGTAGTGGTTAGCAAGCTCACTTCGCAGATCATTGTTAATAAGTTTGATACATTAAGCGCTCCATACTTCTGGCCTTGTGCCACATCTAATCTAAGCTTAGTAAATAACTATATTTCAACCTGGAACCATGAAATCAAGTATGACTGAACATATATATAATACTATATATATGTAATACTATATAATGCTATATACATATGTGTATATATATATATATATATATATAATATATATATATATATATATATGTGTGTGTGTGTGTGTGTGTGTGTGTGTGTGTGTACTGTCTGTAGGTAGTATTATGATTCTAGTTGCCATTTTCAGGTTGTAATTGAATGTGGATATTATTTATGGCATAAAGTTTGATCGTTTCTTGAAGTAGAGAGATATAGTACCAGTTTTAATCCATGTTTCTTGATCCTTCTTTGAAGTAGAAAGATGTAGCATCAGTTTTAATCCTTGTTTGTTTACCTGTCCTTGAATTAAAATGATGTAGTGTCAGTTTTAGTCCTTGTCTGCTGATCCTTCTTTGAAGTAGAAAGATGTAGTATCAGTTTTAATCCTTATCTCTTGATCCTTCCTTAAAGTAGAAAGATGTAGTATCAGATTCAATCCTTGTCCCTTGATCATTCTTTAAAGTAGAAAGATATAGTATCAGTTTCAACCCTTTTCTCTTGATCCTTCTTTAAAGTAGAAAGATATAGTATCAGTTTTAGTCCTTGTCTGTTGATCCTTCTTTGAAGTATATAGAAGTAGTATCAATTTTCATCCTTGTCTGTTGATCCTTCTTTGAAGTAGAAAGATATAGTATCAGTTTTAATCCTTGTTTGTTGACCTGTCCTTGAAGTAGAAAGATATAGTATCGGTTTTACTCCTTGTCTCTTGATCATTCTTAAAAGTAAAAAGATGTAGTATCAGTTGTAATCCTTGTCTGTATATATACAGACAGACAGACAGACAGACAGACAGACACATATAAAGCCAGTATGGACAGACACACGAAAACGCACACACACAAACAAATATATTTAAAACAGTTAAAACACGCTCATTAAACAGCAACTGGCAATGGCACAGACGGTAACAGGTCGGACAAGGCGTAGAGTTGTTCGGTGTTCGCTTCTGGTCGGAGTGTCTGTGGATGACATATATATATGTATTTAATAAAGAATAAAAAAATTTTTTGTCTTTTAAAGCATTGGAAAAAAAGAACAATAACAAGAAAAACAGAACAAAAATCAGAATTTTTATATATTCAACCGTTGCTTTCTTCCTGGTTTAATCTATTTCGATATTTCGGGTGAATCTTCACCCTTTTTCAAGGTATATCAGACGGCAAAAAAGTAATAAAATGAAGTGAACGGATTTGGCGTCTTTTAGCCATTAATTTTCTTTCGAAATTGTGTGACGTAACTCATCCGAAATACGATCATAGTAATCGTTCGAAATTCGGCATGTCTTTGATCGTGAAAGTCATGTGCAACTGTGGATGTAATGAAAATAACATACCTCGAAACTCAAAGTGTGCGCGGACGAGTCTGGCTTGCAGGGTCATCGCGGGAAAGAAATATGGCTGCTGTAAGCACTATATTTAACGATGGGCGATCTCGAACCAGCGAGAATGGGATTGCACGTATGCAAATTCTCTCGGGATCGGGTGTGGATATAAGCATACGGCGACGGCTAGAGGGAGCGTCAAACGATTACGTTCGACGACTACGAAAAAAGCTGGCAGTAGCATTTTGGTTCTAGCGACGGGTGGACGAGGCATTTCGAGATTTTGATTGTTGGTGAGCAGAGTGCAGCACAGTTGGGAGAACATTATTACTAGTTTTTTTTTTTAGATTTATCCCCAAGGTTTTGCTCTTGTGTATTAAGATAAAAGCAAACAATTAGACATCAATAATACTAAGGACATATTTATTGAATATTTATCAATATAATCAATTTTTTATAGCAATAGGTAAATTAGCCTTCCCGTCCACACTGTAAACCACAATTTTGTTGCATATTATTTGTATGTAGATATGGTCAACAGTATTAATAATTAGTATTATCTGCGTTATTCGGACTATTATCCACATTGTTATTTACTGTTATTTGTACAACGATTCGGCCGATATGCCCTCCGGCCTTCTTCAGGTCTTTCTAGTCAGACTCGGGAACCTTCTCGGACTTGGGAACCTTCTTTTCGGACTCGGGAACCTTCTTGTCGTAATCGGGAGCCATCACGGAACTTTGAACCTAACCCTTTATTCAGTCCTCGGGGGAATCCTGTTCTCATTCCGCTAACCATAGCTGGGGAAGGAGTTGTGTTAATGAGAACAGGATACCCCCGAGGACTAAATAAAGGATTAGGTTCAAAGTTCCGTGATGGCTGCCGATTACAACAAGAATGTTCCCGACTAAGACAAGAAGGTTCCCGAATCCGAGAATGTTCCCGAGTCCGACAAGAAATACCTGAAGAAGGCCGGAGGGCATATCGGCCGAAACGTTGTACAAATAACAATGAAGATGAGGACAATGGTCTGAATAACGCAGATAATACTAATCACCAAGCCTCATCTCAAACATTCAGAGAAATAGTATTAATAATGTACAACACAAGTTTCTGAACCCACCATCTTCAGTCATTTTATTCAATACTGATTCTCTCTTATTTGAGAAATCAGCATTGGGATGGTAAGCTTGAACCATAGGCAACGATTCTCAACAGTCACAGAACCTTTACGTAAAACCTGAAGTGATAGAAATTTTGAAATTATACAAAAAAGTATTTTTAATACTTAAAATCATATAATTGTATATAATTATTAGTATGTTGGAGTTTTTGGATATATAAGGCGTGTGGTGAATGACCACTTCTACTTATAGACTCGCCGATAAACATGTGACCAACCAATTGACCAACCACTGGCAGTATTCTGCTGCTGATATTATTATTTATACTGGCCTTTTCTGGTCATACTTAATCATTACTACTTGGATCTTCTTGGACGACGGACCATAGGATTCTATATCACAGGACTTATTCACTTACCAAAGGATTCTATATCGCTGGACCTTTTTGACACTACGTAGGATTATATAACTCAGGACTTATTTACTTTAAGTTCTTTACAACTGGCCAAGGATGGCGGGTAGATACTTAACATAGTACTAGCAAAATAAAAAGACACCCTCCGGGCGATTTTAAAATATTTTTTAAGATATTGCCTGAGGGGATGGAAGCTGAAAATTCAATGCCATAGAGTGTGTACCATAAGTATGTAAAATCGTCAATTTTATTAAAGGAGTAAAAAAAAAAAAGAAAGAAAGAAAGACAATTTGAAATGGAAACAGTTCCGATAACTTTAGATATTAAATATTAGAATAAAACAATCTATATATAAATATATAACGCCGGGCATTTATTTATTGAAATAATGAGGATTGTCTAACGTTGCATGCTCACATTTTGAGTATATTTATTCTATGTTATGACGTTAGATTATGTGTTGGGTAATGTGACGTCAGCAGTGACGCAGTTTTTGTTACAGACAAAAACCGGAAGCGAATCTCCATTATTAATAGATTAGATGTGAATATTTAAACTTATACAACTGTATGTAAGTTATTTGTATTAGTTAGGCATACTTGAAATTGCATAACTGTTTGCAAATAAATGCTTATTATTATAGACGAATTAAAAAAGTAAAAAGTGAAGTGATAGACATTTTAAAATTATACAAAAAGAGCATTTTTTTTATTTTTTTTATTAGTGTTTTATCTAATTCTATTAATAAAAAATAAAATGAACGGAGAATGTGACGTAAATAATTGTGACTTGAATAGTTTGGTTTGGTTTGTTTTGTTTTACGGCATATCAATCCCAGTGGGTCATTTAATGCCGATAAAGTTTTGAAAGAAATCAATTCTTAATGGATAATACAATTTTTTTATAAATACATTTTTCTATTTAACCCATAGATGTGACTCTAACAGGTACTACCACTCTTGGTCAGAGTGGACCAGGGAGCAATGGTGGTGAAGGGGTGCTCCACATTCCCCAAGCGTCCAGAACTGGAACGTCACCATCAGATAGAGTTTAACGTCATTCCCAGGACATGTAGACCCGCAGCTACCGCCTTCTAGCACTCATATGATAAAAAGGGGTTGGGGCTTACCATAAGGGCAATTGGGTTGGGAAAATCATATAGGTGCTAGGGCTTGACATGACCAGCGAATTGATCGGAGGGGGCCTTTCCGACCGCCCGTTAGCCCAAGATAGGGCCAAAGTGGAGTATTGTAAGTCATGAACTGCTCATCCACCTAGGCTCTATCCTTAAGCATCACGGGTCGCCACCCACGGCCAACAGGTGGCCTCATTGGGGGAGTCTTACCCCTCTTCAGAGGTGCAGTCGGGGCATTCTAACGCCCCAGCCGACAGGGCGGGACTTAAGTAGTGATACAGTTTCGATTACCGACAAACACTCAGTCTCCATTATAATAAGATGTGTGTCCGCATGTGAATTAGTCAAGTTTGAAATTATTTTCATTACTCTTTCTGTCTTTTAATTATTTTGTATAAACATTTTTAAGTCTAGACATATTTTCTTTGAAGTCAACAGTTATTGTTTGTCTGTTGATGTACACATCCACTTTAGTGAAGCCAAAGCAATTTTGTAATTCTGTCATCTTCTATTTCAACTCTGAATTCATGGCAACCGGTCTAGTGTTCTAGGATTTTGTGTCAAGTATTCAACTCTGTTACAAGATAAATGCAAGACTAAAACTAGAGTTTGGTAGGTGGCTTATATGGAGCTTTGGATTGTTCCATTATGAACTCAGGCAAGTTCATTTCCTGAGTTCTGATTGGCTGTTGGATTTCAGGGTTAGTAAGAACAGGGATAAGTACCCACTCTTCAGCCACCACTTTGCATTATGCCAGCAGCATGCAAGGACTGTATTAAGTTACAGCTTGTCTGTTGTTCTCGTCTGCTAACTCGGCGGTAGTCAGAACCCCACTGCGATGGTGAGTATCATTGTGTCTACATCTCCCCTCTTCCTCCCCCGCGTGCAAGCAAGGCTCTACGAGGAGTGAGCTTTTCTTTAAGGCCTGCCCTGTTATGCAAGTTGGAACGGCGAGCTAGTGTGGTGTGTCTCTCGTTTGCATTGGGAGTTTAGATGCTGATAGTCTACTGTCCTTCTTGGTCTACCATTTTTTTAGCGGTGATAACCATAGTGCTCACTGTGGGGTGTCGAATTGCTGTATGCGCATCATTTCTGGGAGATGTTGGGAGATTGGAATGCATAGATGAAGTATTGCTTGCAGGGCTTGTAAGTTCAGGCATTGCACTTGGCATTGGAGTGGGTTTTGCTTTGGCCTCCAACTTCCTCAAGAAACGGCGATTCCTGAGAGTGACTCATTCCTATCCAACGACCCTGATTGTATGACGATCTGGAAGGACAGTAACTATCCTGCCTAGTGTTCCACCGGCGATTAAGTGATTCTGAATTACTGTATCACCAGCGCTTGTATGGGCAAAGGGTGGGTATGTCTATTATACCTTTGATGCATCTTATCATTGCAGTAGTGAAGGATTTCCTCGCGCGTTGTGCTGCTGCTATCCATTCAGGGTGTGGCCTGTAGAGGATAGTTTGAAGGAATGGAATCACGAAGTCGGCGGTGGAGTAGGAGTTGTGCAGGGATAGGCCAATACCTTGGAGGGGTATTTCGGTACTGCAGGATGGCCCATGCCTCATTGTCGTTATCCAACGAACCCTGGGGGATGTGTTACCATGTTATATTCTCTTGCAGTTTTACTCAAGTTCTTGCCCGGCCATTAGATGAGATCAACTGAACATCTTGGCTTCACACCCATGTCTCAAGGAACTGCTGGAATGTGTTAGCAGTAAATGGCGGGCCACCATCGCTACTGAGTTCATCTGGGGTGCCATATGTATGGAATACTCTGAATTGATGGCAACCGGTCTAGGAGAATGACAACTCTGATTAATGGCAACCGGTCTAGGAGAAGGACAACTCTGAATTCATGGGAACCGGTCTAGGAGAAGGACAACTCTGAATTCATGGCAACCGGTCTAGGAGAAGGAAAACGCTGAATTAATGGCAACCGGTCTAGGAGAAGGAAAACTCTGAATTCATGTCAACCGGTCTAGGAGAAGGAAAACGCTGAATTAATGGCAACCGGTCTAGGAGAAGGAAAACTCTGAATTCATGTCAACCGGTCTAAGTTTAGCTCAGACGATAGAGCATCTGCCTAGGAACCACAAGGTTCCTGGTTCGATACCGGCCATTGCCAACTCAACATCTTATTATAATGGAGATTGTGTGTTTGTCTGTCTGAAGCCGAAACTAAATCACTGCTCAAGTCACAATTCCCTTAGTTATTGACGTCACATTCACCATGAATTTATTTTTATTTAAACCTCAGTTATTGATAAAATTGCTATACCTTATTAATACTTTTGACTTTATCTACATTCTAATAACATGCAATTGTATTTATATATGCAACAAAATAGCGGGTTACAGTGTGAACAGGAAAGCTAATTTGCATATTGATATTAAAGTTTAATTTTATTAAATATGCGCTTGGTATTATTGATGTCTAATTGTTTGTTTTTTTTCTTAATGAATATGAGCAAAAACTCGGGATAAATCTTAAAAGAAATCCTTTAATTATAAAGAAGAACAGTAATTTTATTCTTTACTTCCTATTTAACTAAATAGTTAAATTAGGAAAATTCAGCAATAAAAGGAGGGAGTGATGAAAAATGATGGAAGACTTAGTTTCAAAGTGTTTCTATTCTTCGATTATACCCCCTCTGTTTCAAATCATTTTATTTGGATTTTTATTTAGTTTCAAAAGTATTTCAAATTTAACATATTTCATTACATTAAAATTCAAATACTTGCACCCGGAGGGTGCATATATTTGCTAGTATGAATAACACAGGGATCTGTGTGGTAAGGTGAGGAGCTGATGTTAGGTTGGCACTCCACCTCAGATACAAAACAATCTCTTTAGTCAATCGCAAGTGAAAAGGGGATAGACTCCCTCGCTGTCTAGCTGATACCGACCTGACAATTTTACTTTATATTATATATATATATATATATATATATATATATATATATTACAATATAGGTACAAGTTACAACCTGCTCAAGTTTCACCATAAGGATCTTCAGGGTTAAATCCACTGAATTAATCAAGATATTGATTAATTGCAGTCGACCACACGTGTGTGTCCTTCGCGTTAAACGGTTTGTTATCTGGTTCGTTATAATGGGTTCGTAATAAATGACTCGTTATCTATATATATTATATAACGCGATGAACACACACATGTAGTCGACTGCAATTCATCGGTATCTCGATTAATTCAGTAGATTTAACCCTGAAGATCCTTACGGTGAAACTCGAGTAGCTTATCACTTGTACCTATATTGTAATAAATTTGCTCTACTAACGTATTGAGCACTTTGTATTTGTTATATCGCTGACTTAACTCCCTGAATTTTGCATCAACCAACCATCGTGACCATATTCACCGGTAAGTCACCTTTTCCATTATATATATATATATATATATATATATATATATATATACAAAATACGCTCGTGTAGTTAATTGCAATTAATCAATATCTGGATTAATTCAGTGGATTCAACCCGGAAGATTCTTATGGCAAAACTCGAGTAGGTTATTCATGTAGATGTCATTGTAATAAATAAATAATATGAACATTTTATATCCTATTCATAGTTAATATTGAACAATAATTTCAGCTCCTCTCTCGATGAGTCCGGAGTAAAAACAAGCTCTGAAGATGATTTTTATAAATCGAAATATTGTTCAATATTAGCTATGAATATGATATAAAATATTTTCACTTTAACAGCATATTGTCTGTTTTCATATCTTTTCATCTATACTTTATATATATATATATAATATATATTATATATATATATATATATATATATAAAGAACAAGACACAGACATACAGGCATGCAATCTTGCCTGTACTCAAACACACCTATATGAACGTGCATATAATAATTTTCGTTTTTGTGCAGCCTACCGCCCCCGCTTTATGCATATATTTATAATCATATGTGTGGGTGGGGGCGTTGGTGCGAGTCCAACTTTGTTCCTTCGACTTAATGCGTGACTATGTGGCGAGTGTGTGTGTGTGTGTGTGTGTGTGTGACTGTGTTTAAAAAGTGTATGACAAAAAGGGAAAGAGATGGAAACAGAAAATTGCGTGGGAGAGGTATCAAGCTATTTTGTTATCAAAGAAATACAGATATGGAACGAAAGCATGTGACAGAAAAAGAGTCATATATATATATATATATATATATATATATATATATATATTATATATATATATTTGCTAGTATATATAAAACAGGAAAAAGAAAAGAAAAAAAGAAAAAAAGAAAAAAAAGAAATGTTCAAGAGTTCAAAGAATATAATGGTGAGGTTCAAAAAGTTAAACAATGATCTGCATGAAAGTGGCTCTTTAGTCCTGCCAAAGTCTTGCACATCTTCCCACATTTACAGGTAATTCCAGGGAGCACAGGGTATTTTATTAGTACATCCCGCCGATGCACAGATTGGTGACTGATCAGGCCAACCTTGCTCATAGTGTCGTGAGAGAAGAGACCTATCTTGTGAAACACGGCGTGACAGAGAACACGAGGTGAGTGGCGGGCGTGAAGGCTTATCGTATTCTCGAAGGAAGCGGGCTAGGCTTTGCCTGGCGTGTAGGACTGACCTAGAGTCGAAACAGCGTCCTTTAGAATGCGAAAGGGCCACACATTGGCGCGGGCACAGGGAGTCGAGATGCCACAGTCCCGTATGTAAGCGCCAGGTGCCCGGATGATAGCTGCGAGAATTTCGGCGGCTGGGATTGGATTGACAGTCCCGTGTGTGGGGCACAGACGCCCGAATGATTAGGGGAGGAGGGAAACAGTGTAAAAGTAGAAGGCAACACCCAGAAGTGGGGTGACGGTAGTAACGAGTGTTGCGACATTAGCTGCTAAGGATTGTGATCACGACGACGACGAACATAAGCTGCTAAGTATTGTGACGACGACGAAGTCGGTGTTTTAGCCAGCGAAAAGGCGTTGGACTCGCTTCTTTTTTGCCCACCCCCTCAACAAAGACCTGTTGAGTTAAATATATATTTTTCCCCCTCTATTTTTCCTTCTAGAGACCACACACACACACACACACACACACACACACACACAACATATATATATATATATATATATATATATATATATATAGCTATGTGTCTCTAGAAGGAAAAATAGAGGGGGAAAAATATATATTTAACTCAACAGGTCTTTGTTGAGGGGGTGGGCAAAAAAGAAGCGAGTCCAACGCCTTTTCGCTGGCTAAAACACCGACTTCGTCGTCGTCACAATCGTCGTATCAATATGCAAATTAGCCTTCCCGTTCACACTGCAAA
>CM042181.1:41900842-41905842 GCA_023376005.1 Doryteuthis pealeii | reverse complement strand
CACCGAAACCAATTATGATAAGACATAGGGAAAGCCGGTTTTGATCAATAGGGACCCGATTTTGAGGCCATTTAACCGCATAAGTTATGGTATTCCTTTACACGGACACCAATTATAATAAGACGTTGGGAAAGGCTGTTTTATTTAATAGGGACATGATATATATATAGGCCATTTAACCGTAATGTTGTATACTGTACAAGTGAAACAAAGAAAAGACGACAAAAATGACAAAGGACTTTTATTCCCGGTAAAAGCGAAAAGAAGTTCAAAAACGGAAGAGAGGGTTTCCGGTCAATGAAGCAGGGAAAGGATAAAGAAATATATAATAAAGGTCCGTTATCACATCAAAAGATAAAGATGCGTAGGCGTGTCGTCAATACAAAAGCCAGAGGGTCGAGTTGTGAGACAGTCAGAGAGCGGACGGCGAACAGTGAGTGACCGTTGACACGGTTGATCGCTGCCAGCGGGCAGTGAGGTTCGTCCATCCATTCCAGGTCACCAATGCTAGTCATCACAGCAGCAGAGTAGTAGTCATTGTCACTGCCGCCCATCACATACAGCCGATGAGAGAAATAAAGTCAAAGCTCCTACTATACGCATGTGTTGTAGATTTCATTAAGCGACCACTACATATATCGCCTAGGGTTAGTGATGATACCCGCTACAGATACACGAAGTAGGCTCGTGAATTTGATGCCAGTATGCAGCATATAGATATTTAGTGCCGGTAAAGAAGACAGTATGTAATAGTACTATTTTACACGGAAACCAATTATAATAAGATCTTGCGAAAACCGGTTTTTATCAATAAGGACATTATTTTGAGGCCGTTTTTGATCAATAGGGACCCGATTTTGAGGCCATTTAACCACATAAGTTATGGTATTACTTTACACGAACACCAATTATAATAAGACGTTGGGAAAGGCTGTTTTATTCAATAGGGACATGATATATATATATATATATATATAGGCCATTTAACCGTAATGTTGTATATTGTAAGAGCGAAACAAAGAAAAGACGACAAAAATAACAGAGGACTTTTTTCCCGGTTAAAGCGAAAAAAAGTTAGTACCTAACATTACTATTTAAGGCATTATTTTACACGGAAACCATTTATAATAAGATCTTGAAAAGGTGGTTTTGTTCGATAGGGACACGAGTTTTAGTCCATTTAACCGCACTATTTAAGGTATTTCGTTACACCGAAACCAAACAATAATTAGACCTTGGAAACTATTTCGTCACCGTTACATTCCTCTGAGAGCCGCCCCTCCCCTTATCAATCCGCTGGTCACGTAAAAAAATTGAATAGCCACCAAGAATGAATAAAACTGATATAATGAATATGGAAATACATTGGTACCCCCTCACTATAATCTGATTGGACAGTGTCATGTATAAATAGTCGACACTGTGTTGGTCCTATACCTAATGCCTACAAGCTAAACTTACTCGCTAGACGACACCACGACTGCTCGGCAGACGGATTGCTATTCGATGTACCAATTACTACTGCGATAATATAACAAATATCAACTTCAGAATGTATCCCTTAACCCTTATCAAAAACAAAAATGTCTTCAGCATAAAGGGTTGACATGCCGTAAAACATGTCGGCATGTCAACCCATTTGTCTTGGCTAGTAATTACGATTCTGCGGTAAGGGTTATGCCCCTTAGACCATCTCTGTTATTTTTCGTAAATAGGATACATTTATGCCTTTGACCGGCCATTTCCGGTTATGAGTCAGCGGGAATTTCAAGTCTCTTTTCCACTTATCTCGGCATGACAAGACGTGTTCGCCGACACCTCTATCCATCTCAGAAGAGTATTATAGGCACCCGGTAAGAAAAAATTCATTATCTTCCTTCCCTAATTTACATAGCTATTTTGTTTACTGCTATTTTCTACTATTTTATTTTATCGAAGTTCCCATTTGAGACCACGGTCTTTTTGTATTATTATTCTCCCACACTTACTGTTGTCTTTCTCTTAGTAAGTTACGTTTGCATTCCCTAGTCCATGTTGAAATAGCATTATTCCGAGAAATACGTGCTACCTTCACCACCGCCTCAGCATAAATATGTCTGTCTGACCTCGGCCATTACTTAGACCTTTTCCGTGGACATTTGTCTCCTCTTACTCATGTTTTTAAATAACACTATTCTGAGTGAAACATGCCTACTTGACGTATGAGTTTACCGCTTGCCTCCTCCTCCCTCTTACACCAATGGGTTGACATGCCGTAAAACCCAACCAACCAACCAACCATTGTATCACTAGACAACATACCTGTTCGTCCCACCCAAAAAGCGGAACGAAAAAATTATGCCTAATTCTTGTCGGGCTGTGACTTGGTGTTGGAAATGAAGGCGTAGGTCGTCGCACCAAGAATGTAAAACGACGACAAGGCGACGGCCACCTTGATTAGATTCAGCGAAACTCACTGGGCGTAAAATCGTCGACACGCGCGCAAGAATTCATGAATATTTTCAATGGGGACACGCTCCGATGGGCTCGACCGTCTGACAAGTTTAGTCAATGTTGGAACATTTCCTCTCTGGGTCCATAGATATAGGGGGAGGTGGTGCAGAGACGGGGGAACCTAAAGAGAATTCTTTTGTTGACATCGAATCAAAATGAGATTCCAGACTTTTCTTTACAGTTGTTGATTTAGAATTACAAGGGAAAAGTGAATGTTTCCATAGGTTAATAGATAGATAGTTGGATAGATAGATAGATAGATAGATAGATAAAGAGATGGATATATAGATAGAGAGATATATAGATTGATAGATTGATAGATAGATAGTTGAATAGATAGATTGATAGATAGATAGATATATTTATAAAGAGATGGATATATAGATAGAGAGATAGATAATTGGATAGATAGATAGATAGATAGATAGATTGATTGATTGATAAAGAGATGGATATATAGATAGAGATATAGATTGATAGATTGATAGATAGATCAATAGATAGACTGATTAATTGATAAAGAGATAGAGAGATAGATAGATTGATAAATTGATAGATAGTTGGAGAGATAGATTGATTGATAAAGAGATGGATATATAGATAGATATATAGATACGTGTGTGCGTATGAATGACCGTATTTGGACAAGGTAGATATGAAAGAATTAAAAATAAATAAATTGAATTAGATATAAAAAAGTTAATAAACAAATAAATAATAATAATAATAATAATAATAATAATAATAATAAATTTTGTTTTAAAATAACGGATCACCTTATCCCAGCAAGAAGACCAGACTTAGTGTTGATAAACAAAAAAGAAAGAACTTGTCAACTGGTGGATTTTGCAGTTCCAGCAGATCACAGGGTGAAGCTAAAGGAAAATGAAAAAATGGACAAATATCTGGACCTTGCCAGAGAACTGAAAAAGTTATGGAATATGAAAGTGAAGGTGACACCAATTGTAATTGGTGCACTTGGAACAGCACCAAAAGGATTGGAAAAGGGTTTGGAAAGTTTGGAAATCAGAGGAAGGATTGAAACCATTCAGAACACTGCTAATGCTGATGTGAAAACTCAAAAGGAGCAAATAATGATAATAATAATTATAATTATAATAATAAGAAATGATTAAGTGATTTATATTACATCCAACACGAAATATTATACATCACCATGGCCACCAAACACAAAGGTAGACAAACATGGTATATTGTACAGGATGGTTGTTTATTGTAGATAGTGATGTCAACGTCATCACGTTTCGGTCTGTTAGACCTTCTTCAGGACAGTGGATTAAGTTCTTGCTTCGAAGTATGTCGTTCTCATACTGGTGAGTCAGAAGGTCGTAAATAGGGGAGGGGTTGCTGGTGCTACTAGGAATGTTTAAGTTGGTAGTGGGAGTTTCATTTTTTTCTTCTGGTGGGGGGGGGGTAGCTTGTAAGTTTCTGTTATTGATGCGACAGAAATGTTTAGGTAGTGGGAGTTGTTTTTTTAGGTATAGCTAGTCAGGTCAGGGGTATTTGGGTATGGAAATATATATATATATATATATATATATATATATATATATATATATAAAACGTAATTGGTAATTTGTTTGAAGCATTGTTAAGTATGTTATAATATATTAATGATTTGAAGGCAATTACAATGCGTATAAAAATAAATAAATAAATAAAAATAAATAAGAATAAATAAAAACCAACATCTTTTTGTTTTTATTTTTTATACGCATTGTAATTGCCTTCAAATCATTAATATATATATATAAACTGATATGCACGCCTAATTAATTTAATTATAACTAATTAATTTTCAAATTAGGTATGACTTTAATTAAGCACATAATCTCCTAAGAATTGTCGGCTATCGCCATCTCAAACAGATTGTCTGTCCACTTCATACTGTCGTGCTGTAAGTCAACCAAATAAATGCGATATATATATATATCAGTTAAAAATAAACGAGAAATCTGGGGAAGCCAGATAGTGTAATGGTTAGAGTCCCCGCTGTCAGCCTGACAGGTAAGGATCGAATCATGCACAAAGCACCGCCCTGTCAATAACTCTGCTGATGAGGCCTAATAGGCTGAAATGTACATACAGGGATTGCCTTTTTCTCGGTTTGTTTACGCCTTACATTTAAACCAAATGGACACTCACTAGCAACAACTTCAGTTTCGGTGATGTTCTATAGAAAAAAATTTTATCTCGAAATATTAAGAATAAAAAATTACAGGTTAACAAACAACACCATAGTTACCTTATTTTTGTACACTTGCAATGTGATAGCCTTAAAAACCAACGAACATATATATATATATATATATATATATATATATATATATATATGAGTAAAGAAATAACAAAAGACTTAGAGATTTAGCATGATAGTCTATTTCAGGGAGCTTAGACTATAAAGCTAAATCTCTAAGTCTTTTGTTATTTCTTTACTTATATATTTGCTTTGTGACTCTACATTAAAGCGTAGCACTTGAGCTCTC
>CM042181.1:41893009-41900742 GCA_023376005.1 Doryteuthis pealeii | reverse complement strand
CCTAGTTGTAGTTTTAGGGTTAATTTCCTGTAGTCCTAATATAACAAAGGGACCATCTCGACTGATTAAATTATTTATTTATTGATCACTCTGAAAAGAAGACGGGTTAGGGTTACGGTAGGGGCCATAGGGGTTAGGGGTTTAGGGGTTTAGGGTATAGGCGGTAGGTTAGGGGTTGGGTTAGGATTAGGGTTAGGGTTTAGGGTTAGTTAAAATGGGAAATAAATAAATGTATCAGTCAAGAGTGGTTCCCCTTTGTTTTTATGCTGAACTTATAAGAAATAACGAATTCTATTTTGTGTTGTTTTCCGCGAAGTCTTAACCAACAACATTTCATCTGGAACGCTAATTCTGAGAAGTGTCAAGGTTGAACAAATTCATTAGATAATTTTCATTGAAACATGAAATATAAAAAAGAAAAAACAGTCTCATTACTTTCTAGAACAATTCGTAGACTTCAAGACTCCATTGTTAACCATTGGTTCCAAGTTCAGGCACCCAAAAGGGTGTCCATATCCTATTAGATTAATTTAAAATTGGATAGAGCAATAGAAAACATATACTGGGCAAATTAGGTGAGGTGAGTAATGATAGCGATAGTAGAATCCTAAAGGCAATTTAACGCGAAAGTAAATTCTGATTTCTTGAGTACTTGGGAGACCATGTAATTCTATGAACTAATAGATATGACTTGGTGCGTCAATCTTCATTAATTATACATTGGGAATGTCGTTACAAGTTCGCGCAAACAGTATTTGTCCCATTGAAATTATGAAATAAAAAAATGTTGAGCGGTAATTGTTTAACAGCTAACATCCATCGCTTGTCCAATATTTTCATAGACCAATCGGTTGTTACACCCACATATAGATAAGTGAATAGCTATGTCGTGCGCAAGTATTTAAGAACACATCTATAGCAGATCATCGATGGAAGATGTAACTAACGTAATGTACGTGGCATGCAACAAATTTTTATAATTCTCATTTTCCTCCCAAAAAAGAAAAAAACAAGCGGTGCTAGTCAGACTTCGAAGATATTGAGCAAAAGACGGAATTAAACTTTTGTCGTACAGGCTTAGTTTGACATAAATCAATATTTCCTAGTTTCCTTTGAAATTGCAAGGAAATTTGGAAACAAACTGTTTGCATCTGATGCCGAAGTTTATTCATGAGTTAATGCGTCTAAGTTATGTATAAGCGCTGCGATAAGTGATAGACCGTTTGGCGCGAAAATGTCGCCGTAGCAATTATGAAGAAATTGATTCAAAATGTTGATAAAAAGCTAGGAAAAATATAGAACTAAAGAAATGAATATATTGTATATATAATATATAACTTGTAATTTTGCGAATATTTTGATACCAGTTTCATTATTCTATGTGGTCTAAAACAACGTTTTATAGGACTGGAGACCCTTTTTATCATCAACCGTTGAATTTCATTTGATACCAGTTTCATTATTCTTATGTGGTTCTAAAACACGTTTATAGGACTGGGAGAACCTTCATTTATCATCAACCGTTGAATTTCATTTTGATCAGTTTCATTATTCTATGTGGTCTAAACACGTTTTATAGGACATGGAAGACCTTATTTATCATCAACCGTTGAATTTCATTTTGAATAACAGTTTCATTATTCTATGTGGTCTAAAACACGTTTTATAAGGACTGGAGAACCTTATTTTTCAATCAAACGTTGAATTTTCCATTTGATAGCAGTTTTCATTATTCTAATGTGGTCTAAAACCACGTTTTATAAGACTGGAGACCCTTATGGCCAGAAAACATTATAAGATAAGAAACCTGGAAGGGCGGTTATGTTTAATAGGGGACACGAATTTTGAGGCACTTAACTGTACTATTTAAACTACTACTTCATGCAGAAACAATTAAATAATAAGACCTTGGAAGGGCGGTTTTTGATTAATAGAGACACGATTTTGAGGCCACTTAACCGTACTATTTAACTATTACTTTATGCAGAAAACAATTATAATAAGACCTTGGGAAGGGCGGTTTGTTTAATAGGGACACGATTTTCAGGCCACTTAACCGTACTATTTAAGCTATTACTTTATGCAGAAAACAATTATAATAAGACCTTGGGAAGGGCGGTTTTGTTTAATAGGGACACGATTTTGAGGCCACTTAACCGTACTATTTAAGCTATTACTTTATGCAGAAAACAATTATAATAAGACCTTGGGAAGGCGGTTTTGATTAATAGGGATACGATTTTGAGGCCACTTAACCGTACTATTTAAGCTATTACTTTATGCAGAAAACAATTATAATAAGACCTTGGAAAGGGCGGTTTTGTTTAATAGGGACACGATTTTGAGGCCACTTAACCGTACTATTTAAGCTATTACTTTATGCAGAAAACAATTATAATAAGACATTGGGAAGGTTTTGATTAATAGGGATATAATTTGAGGCCACTTAACCGTACTATTTAAGCTATTACTTTATGCAGAAAACAATTATAATAAGACCTTGGAAGGGCGGTTTTGTTTAATAGGGACACGATTTTGAGGCCACTTAACCGTACTATTTAAGCTATTACTTTATGCAGAAAACAATTATAATAAGACCTTTGGAAGGGTGGTTTTGATTAATAGGGATACGATTTTGAGGCCACTTAACCATACTATTTAAGCTATTACTTTATGCAGAAAACAATTATAATAAGACCTTGGGAAGGGCGGTTTTGTTTAATAGGGACACGATTTTCAGGCCACTTAACCGTACTATTTAAGCTATTACTTTATGCAGAAAACAATTATAATAAGACCTTGGGAAGGGCGGTTTTTTTAATAGGGACACGATTTTGAGGCCACTTAACCGTACTATTTAAGCTATTACTTTATGCAGAAAACAATTATAAGACCTTGGAAGGGCGGTTTTGATTAATAGAGACACGATTTTGAGGCCACTTAACCGTACTATTTAAGCTATTACTTTATGCAGAAAACAATTATAATAAGACATTGGGAAGGGCGGCTTTGATTAATAGGGACACGATTTTGAGGCCACTTAACCGTACTATTTAAGCTATTACTTTATGCAGAAAACAATTATAATAAGACATTGGGAAGGGCGGCTTTGATTAATAGGGACACGATTTTGAGGCCACTTAACCTACTGTTTAAGCTATTACTTTATGCAGAAAACAATTATAATAAGACCTTGGGAAGGGCGGTTTTGTTTAATAGGAATACGATTTTGAGGCCACTTAACCGTACTATTTAAGCTATTACTTTATGCAGAAAACAATTATAATAAGACCTTGGAAGGGCGGTTTTGCTTAATAGGGATACAATTTTGAGGCCACTTAACCGTACTATGTAAGCTATTACTTTATGCAGAAAACAATTATAATAAGACATTGGGAAGGGCGGCTTTGATTAATAGAGACACGATTTTGAGGCCACTTAACCGTACTATTTAAGCTATTACTTTATGCAGAAAACAATTATAATAAGACATTGGGAAGGGCGGCTTTGATTAATAGAGACACGATTTTGAGGCCACTTAACCGTACTATGTAAGCTATTACTTTATGCAGAAAACAATTATAAGACCTTGGGAAGGGCGGTTTGTTAATAGGGAAACAATTTTCAGGCCACTTAACCGTACTATTTAAGCTATTACTTTATGCAGAAAACAATTATAATAAGACCTTTGGAAGGGCGGTTTTGATTAATAGAGACACGATTTTGAGGCCACTTAACCGTACTATTTAAGCTATTACTTTATGCAGAAAACAATTATAATAAGACCTTGGGAAGGGCGGTTTTGTTTAATAGGGACACGATTTTGAGGCCACTTAACCGTACTATTTAAGCTATTACTTTATGCAGAAAACAATTATAATAAGACCTTGGGAAGGGTGGTTTTGATTAATAGGGATACGATTTTGAGGCCACTTAACCGTACTATTTAAGCTATTACTTTATGCAGAAAACAATTATAATAAGACCTTGGGAAGGGCGGTTTTGCTTAATAGGGATGAATTTTGAGGCCACTTAACCGTACTATTTAAGCTATTACTTTATGCAGAAAACAATTATAATAAGACCTTGGGAAGGGCGGTTTGTTTAATAGGGACACGATTTTGAGGCCACTTAACTGTACTATTTAAACTACTACTTTATGCAGAAAACAATTATAATAAGACCTTGGGAAGGGCGGTTTGATTAATAGAGACACGATTTTGAGGCCACTTAACCGTACTATTTAACCTATTACTTTATGCAGAAAACAATTATAATAAGACCTTGGGAAGGGCGGTTTTGTTAATAGGGACACGATTTTGAGGCCACTTAACCCTTCTATTTAAGCTATTACTTTATGCAGAAAACAATTATAAGACTTTGGGAAGGGCGGTTTTGATTAATGGGGACACGATTTTGAGGCCACTTAACCGTACTATTTAAGCTATTACTTTATGCGGGAAAAATTATTATAAGACCTTGGGAAGGGTGGTTTAGATTAATAGGGACATTATTTTGACACCATTTAACCGCACTATTTCAGATATTATTTTACACGGAAACCAATTATAATAAGACCTTGGAAAATGGTGAATTTGATCAATTGGGACATTATTTTGAGACCATTTAAGCGCCCCATTTAAGGCATTATTTTACACGGAAACCAATCATATTAAGACCTTTGGAAAGGCGGTTTTGATCAATAGGGACCTAATTCCGATGCCATTTAACCGTAGTTTTTAAGTAATTACTTTACACCGAAACCAATTATAATAAGACATAGGGAAAGCCGGTTTTGATCAATAGGGACCCGATTTTGAGGCCATTTAACCGCATAAGTTATGGTATTCCTTTACACCGACACCAATTATAATAAGACGTTGGGAAAGGCTGTTTTATTTAATAGGGACATGATATATATAGGCCATTTAACCGTAATGTTGTATACTGTACAAGTGAAACAAAGAAAAGACGACAAATATGACAAAGGACTTTTATTCCCGGTAAAAGCGAAAATAAGTTCAAAAACGGAAGAGAGGGTTTCCGGTCAATGAAGCAGGGAAAGGATAAAGAAATATATAGTAAAGTTCCGTTATCACATCAAAAGATAAAGATGCGTAGGCGTGTCGTCAATACAAAAGCCAGAGGGTCGAGTTGTGAGACAGCCAGAGAGCGGACGGCGAACAGTGAGTGACCGTTGACACGGTCGATCGCTGCCAGCGGCCAGTGAGGTTCGTCCATCCATTCCAGGTCACCAACGCTAGTCATCACAGCAGCAGAGTAGTAGTCATTGTCACTGCCGCCCATCACATACAGCCGATGAGAGAAATAAAGTCAAAGCTCCTACTATACGCATGTGTTGTAGATTTCATTAAGCGACCACTACATATATCGTCTAGGGTTAGTGATGATACCCGCTACAGATACACGAAGTAGGGCCGTGAATTTGATGCCAGTATGCAGCATATAGATATTTAGTGCCGGTAAAGAAGACAGTACGTAACAGTACTATTTTACACGGAAACCAATTATAATAAGATCTTGCGAAAACCGGTTTTTATCAATAAGGACATTATTTTGAGGCCGTTTTTGATCAATAGGGACCCGATTTTGAGGCCATTTAACCACATAAGTTATGGTATTACTTTACACGAACACCAATTATAATAACACGTTGGGAAAGGCTGTTTTATTCAATAGGGACATGATATATATATATATAGTCCATTTAACCGTAATGTTGTATATTGTAAGAGCGAAACAAAGAAAAGACGACCAAAATAACAAAGGACTTTTTTCCCGGTTAAAGCGAAAAAAAGTTAGTATCTAACATTACTATTTAAGGCATTATTTTACACGGAAACCATTTATAATAAGATCTTGGAAAAGGTGGTTTTGTTCGATAGGGACACGAGTTTTAGTCCATTTAACCGCACTATTTAAGGTATTTCGTTACACCGAAACCAAACAATAATTAGACCTTGGAAACTATTTCGTCACCGTTAAATTCCTCTGAGAGCCCCCCCCCCCTCCCCTTATCAATCCGCTGGTCACGTAAAAAAATTGAATAGCCATCAAGAATGAATAAAATTGATATAATGAATATGGAAATACATTGGTACCCCCTCACTATAATCTGATTGGACAGTGTCATGTATAAATAGTCGACACTGTGTTGGTCCTATACCTAATGCCTACAAGCTAAACTTACTCGCTAGACGACACCACGACTGCTCGGCAGACGGATTGCTATTCGATGTACCAATTACTACTGCGATAATATAACAAATACTTACTTCAGAATGTATCCCTTAACCCGGATATATCAAAAACAAAAATGTCTTCAGCATAAAGGGTTGACATGCCGTAAAACATGTCGGCATGTCAACCCATTTGTCTTGGCTAGTAATTACGATTCTGCGGTAAGGGTTATGCCCCTTAGACCATCTCTGTTATTTTTCGTAAATAGGATACATTTATGCCTTTGACCGGTCATTTCCGGGTTGTGAGTCAGCGGGAATTTCAAGTCTCTTTTCCACTTATCTCGGTATGACAAGACGTGTTCGCCGACACCTCTATCCATCTCAGAAGAGTATTATAGGCACCCGGTAAGAAAAAATTCATTATCTTCTTTCCCTAATTTACATAGCTATTTTGTTTACTTCTATTTTCTACTATTTTATTTTATCGAAGTTCCCATGTGAGACCACGGTCTTTTTGTATTATTATTCTCCCACACTTACTGTTGTCTTTCTCTTACTAAGTTACGTTTGCATTCGCTAGTCCATGTTGAAATAGCATTATTCCGAGAAATACGTGCTACCTTCACCACCGCCTCAGCATAAATATGTCTGTCTGACCTCGGCCATTACTTAGACCTTTACCGTGGACATTTGTCTCCTCTTACTCATGTTTTTAAATAACACTATTCTGAGTGAAACATGCCTACTTGACGTATGAGTTTACCGCTTGCCTCCTCCTCCCTCTTTCACCAATGGGTTGACATGCCGTAAAACCCAACCAACCAACCAACCATTGTATCACTAGACAACATACCTGTTCGTCCCACCCAAAAAGCGGAACGAAAAAATTATGCCTAATTCTTGTCGGGCTGTGACTTGGTGTTGGAAATGAAGGCGTAGGTCGTCGCACCAAGAATGTAAAACGACGACAAGGCGACGGCCACCTTGATTAGATTCAGCGAAACTCACTGGGCGTAAAATCGTCGACACGCGCGCAAGAATTCATGAATATTTTCAATGGGGACACGCTCCGATGGGCTCGACCGTCTGACAAGTTTAGTCAATGTTGGAACATTTCCTCTCTGGGTCCAGAGATATAGGGGGAGGTGGTGCAGAGACGGGGGAACCTAAAGAGAATTCTTTTGTTGACATCGAATCAAAATGAGATTCCAGACTTTTCTTTACAGTTGTTGATTTAGAATTACAAGGGAAAAGTGAATGTTTCCATAGGTTAATAGATAGATAGTTGGATAGATAGATAGATAGATAGATAGGTTGATAAAGAGATGGATATATAGATAGAGAGATATATAGATTGATAGATTGATAGATAGATACTTGAATAGATAGATTGAAAGATAGATAGATATATTTATAAAGAGATGGATATATAGATAGAGAGATAGATAATTGGATAGATAGATAGATAGATAGATTGATCGATTGATAAAGAGATGGATATATAGATAGAGAGAGATATAGATTGATAGA
>CM042181.1:41865509-41885509 GCA_023376005.1 Doryteuthis pealeii | reverse complement strand
CTGATAAACACGGACTATCGCAGTTTTTCTCGTTATTCTGTGATAAAATCTTTTTATTACCTTTCCTTATATCAACAAATGCCCCGAAGAAGATCTAATTAATAGATCGAAACACTGCAGCGTCTGATAATAAACTTACCACTCAACTTATAAAAACGTGTTTTTTTTTTCAATTTTCTTAATAGACTACCTACCGTCGGATTCACTTCCATCTCTTCACATATCTACGTATGTACATGCATGGAAGAACTTATAGTGTCTCTGCCATGCCGTGGACCTGTGAGTAATAGTAATGAAAGCTTACTTAATACTATTATAAACATACCTTACACACAGTCATGTATGAGGAAAAAAATGAGTAAAGAAAAGAAATGTAGATGGATAAAAATGAATTTTATCGATATCACTTTTAATCGATATCATTTACACATGTGTTTCGGTCTGTTTATCAAAATGTATACTGATTTACGTTATTATTATTATTAAAATAATCAGATGGAGTTGAAATGATGATGATAATAAATAATAGGAAAAATGCATAAAATGTTCTGTACACAGATTTTGCCGACCCTCATCAGAGTAGTATTTTTATTTTTTGAGTTGGAGACAAGAATAGAATTTCAAAAAGTTCGAAAAAGAATATTTTTTTTAAAATGTTTATGAACGCAGACGCCGTTCAGGGACGGTTAAAAATTTTGAAAGTTCTGGTGGAGGGGTATAATTTGTATTGCAAAGATTGAAATGTTATTAGCAATCATAAAACTTGTTGATGTTTGAATGAGATGTTTTACATGTTATTGTTTGTATATATACGATGTATGTCAAAACAATCGCCACCTCGTGAACCTGGGAGTAATGGCAATGAAAGCTTACTTTGTTGAATGGATTTATTTTATTGCAATTACTAGAATACTTTGCCGGGGCAGGGTTTCAATTTATTGAACGATGCTCCGGCTCGGTACTACAGTTGTTCTATCGGTGTATGTTGTGTTGATGCGGGTAAACAAAAACCTTTTTTGAAACTGGTCGTTCAAACCTCCCGTTCTTATATCGTTTGTTGATTTACAGGAAGGCTGAAAAAATCTGGTTTCATTCCTTTTACCAACTCGGCTGAAATTTGATCAAATTACGAAAAAGCTGTCAACGGGGTCAATCAAACAAAACAAACAGAAACACTTTCTGATGATTATGTACAAAATATGTACATTTATTGTCATATAATGTTTAGTAATTTTGTATAATGTCATAATAGTTGTTACATTTCTATATAGATTTCTATAGACTAAATGTACCATTCATTATGGGACATAAGTACTGGTGTGTGTCGAAAAATATGGAGACTGAGGCTGTATTTACCAAGACTGAAATGAACAATTGAATGAAACTATTTTTGTCCCATAATAATTGCTACATTTCTATATAGATTTCTATAGACTAAATGTACCATTCATTATGGCTAAGTACTATGTTGTGTCGGAATTATGGACTGAGGCTGTATTTACCAAGACAGAAATGAACAATGATGTTTAAACGTGGATGTTGAAAATAATTTCTTTGTCAGTTGTCTGGCGATCTACAGCTATTGTCTTTTGTGTAAATGATTCAATTTGGGTACCGAGTGGCAAGATGGCGGATTGTATCGGCAAAGTTGTGGCAAGGGCCCCGAGTAATGGCGGAGCTCCTCTGTGGTTTCGGTGTGGCCTGACTCCGNCCTGGTGTAGTTAGGTTATTCCTGTAAGTCTAATATAAACAAAGGGGGAACCACTCTCGACTTGATAAATTATTTATTATTGATCTACTCTTGAAAAAAGGGAAGACGGGGTTAGGGTTAGGGTTCAAGAGGCTCTTAGGGTTTAGGGTTAGGGTTTAGGGTTAGGGTTAGGGTTTTAGGGTTGGGTTTAGATTAGGGTTTCACTGTTAGAGGGTTTAGGGTTATATTAAATGGAAAAATAAAAATGTATCATCGAAGAGTGTGTCCCTGTCTATGCTAGGATATATAGAAAAATAAACGAAAGTTTCTATTTACTTTTGTGTGTTTGTTTTCTTCGCGGAAGTCCTCTTAACCCAAAACACCACTTTCATCGAACGCTATCTGAGAAGTGTCAAGAGTGACATCATAGGGAAGGGTACGGATAATTTCAATTTGGAAAACATGAAAATATAAAAAAAGAAACAGTTCTCAGTCGCTCACATTACTTTCTAGAACAAATTCGGTTAGACTTCAGACTCCATGTACCCATGTTCCAAGTTCAGCACCCAAGGGTTTGGTCATATCCTATTAGATTAATTTATAAAATTGATAGACAATAGAAACATAACGTGGGCAAATTAGGTGAGGTGAAGTAATGATAGCGATAGAGATCCAAAGGCAATTAACGCCGAAAAGTAATTTCTTAGGATTTTTCTTGAGTACGGGAGACCATGTAATTTCTATGAACTAATAGATATGACTTTGGTTGCTCATCTTTCATAATTATACATTGGTATGTCGTTACAAGTTCAGCGACAACAGGTATTTGTCATTTTGGAAATTTATGCAATTAAAAAAATGTTGAGCTGGTAATTGTTTAACAAAGGCTAACATCCATCCTGTCAATATTTCACTAGGACCAAATCGCGTTTACACCCACATATAGATAAGTTTTGATAAACCTATGTCTGTGCCGCCAAGTATTTTGAGAAACACATCTATAGCAGATCATCGATGAAGATGAACTAACGTAATGTACGTGGCATGCCACCAAATTTTTATAATTCTCATTCCTCCCAGAAAAAAGAAAAACAGCGCGGGTGTAGGTCAGACTCGCAAGATATTGAGCAAAAGACGGAAATTAAACTTTGTCCGTACAGGCTTAGTTTGACATAATCAATTTCTAGGTTACCTTTTGAATTCAAAGGAAAATTTGGAAAGGAACAAAACTGTTGCATCTGATTGCCGAAGTTATTCATGAGTAATGCGTCAAGTATATAAAGCTTGCGATAAGTGATTAGGACCGTTGTAGCGCGAAAATGCGCGTAGCAATATGAGGAAATTGATTTCAAAAATGTTCGATAAAAAGCTAGGAAAATAAGAAACTAAAGAATGAATATATTTATATATAATATATAACTTGAATTTTGCGATATTTTTGATACAGTTTCATTATTCTATTGTGGGTCTAAAACACGTTTTATTAGGACTAGGAGGACCTTTTTATCAAATCAACGTTGGAATTCTTTTGATACCAGTTTCATTATTCTATGTGGTCTAAAACACGTTTTATAGGACTGGGGGACCTTATTTTATCAATCAACCGTTGAATTTCATTTTTTGATACCAGTTAAATATATTTCTATGTGGTCTAAAACACGTTTTTATAGGACTGGAGGACCTCTATTTATCAATCAACCGTTGAATTTCATTGATACCAGTTTTCATTTTCTATGTGGCTCTAAAACACGTTTTATTAGGACTGGAGACCTTATTTATCAATCAACCGTTGAATTTCATTTTGATACCAGTTTCATTATTCTATTGCTGGTCTAAACACGTTTTATAGGACTGGGAGACTTTATGCAGAAACAATTATAATAAGAACCTGGAGGGCGGCTTTATGTTAATAGGCGACACGATTTTTGAGGCCACTTAAACTGTACATTATTTAAAACTACTACTTCCATGCAGAAAACAATTCTATAATAAGACCTTTGGGAAGGGCGGTTTTGATTAATAGAGACACAGATTTGAGGCCACTTCAACCGTTACTATATTAACCTATTACTTATGCAGAAAACAATTAAATAAGACCTGGGAAGGGCGTTTTGTTTTAATAGGGAACACCATTTTCAGGCCACTTAACCGCTTACTATTTAAGCTATACTTTATTGCCAGAAAAACAAATCATAATAAGACCTTGGGAAGTGCGGTTTTTGTTTAATAGGGACACGATTTTTCAGGCCACTTAACCCTACTATTTAAAGCTATTACTTTATGCAGAAAACAATATAATAAGACCTTGGAAGAGCGGTTTTGATTAATAGGGATATGCATTTTGAGGCCACTTAACCGTTAGTATTTAAGCTATTACTTTATGCAGAAAACAATTATAATAAGACCTTGCGGAGGGGCGGTTTTGTTTAATAGGGACAATTGATTTTGAGGGCCACTTAACCGTACTATTTAAGCTATTACTTTATGCAGAAAAACAATTATAATAAGAACATTGGGAAGGGTTATTTGGCTTAATAGGGATATAACTTTGAGGGCCACTTAACCGTACTATTTAAGCTTATACTTTATTGCAGGAAAAACAATTATAAATAAAGACCTTGGGTAAGGGCGGTTTGTTTAATAGGGGACACGATTTCTGAGGCCACTAACCGTACTATTAAAACTACTACTTTTATGCAGAAAACAATTATAATAAACCTTTGGAAGGGTGGTTTTGATTAATAGGATACGATTTTGGAGGCCACTTAACCATACTATTTAAGCTATTTACTTTATGCAGAAAACAATTGATAATAAAGACCTTGGGAAGCTGCGGTGTTTTGTTTAATAGGGACACAATTTTCAGGCCACTTAACCGTACTATAAGCTATTACTTTATGCCAAGAAAACAATTATAATAAGACCTTGGGAAGGCGGGTTTTTTTAATAGGAGACACGATTTAGAGGCCACTTAACCGTACTATTTAAGCTATAACTTTATGCAGAAAAACAGATTATTAAGGACCTTGGGAAGGGCCGGTTTTTTATTTAATAGAGACACGATTTTGAGGCCACTTAAACCCGTACTATTTTAAGCTATTACTTTATGAGAAAACACATTATTAATAAGACATTGGGAAGGGCGGCTTTTGATTAATAGGGACACGATTTGAGGCCACTTAACCGTACTATGTAAGCTTTACTTTATGCAGAAAACAATTATAATAGACATTGGAAGGGCGCTTTGATTAATAGGGGACACGATTTTGCAGGGCCAGTTAACCTACTTTTAAAGCTATTTACTATTATGCAGGAAAAAAATTATAATAAGACCTTGGGAAGGGCGGTTTTGTTTAATAGGAATACGCATTTTGAGGCCACTTAACCGTTACTATTTAAGCTTTACTTTATAGCAGAAAACAATTTATAATAACCTTGGAAGGGCGGTTTCTTAATAGGGATTACAATTTTGAGGGCCATTAACCGTTACTATGTAAGCTATTACTTTTATGCAGAAAACAATTTTATTAATAAGACATTTGGGAAGGGCGGGCTTTGCATTAATTAGAGACACGATTTTGGCGCCACTTAACCGTACTATTTAAGCATTACTTTATGCAGAAAACAAATTATAAAAGACATTGGGAAGGCGGCTTGATTAATAGAGACCACGATTTTTGAGGCACTTAACCCGTACTATTAAAGCTATTACTTTATGCAGACAACAATTATAATAAGACCTGGCGGAAGGGCGTTTAGTTTAATAGGGAAACAATTTTCAGGCCACTTAACCGCATACTATTTAAGCTATCTACTTTATGCCAGAAAACCATTATATAAGACCTTTTGGGAAGGGCGGTTTTTGAATTAATAGAGACACGATTTTGAGGCCACTTAAACTGTTTACTATTTAAGCTATTTACTTTATGCAGAAAACAATTTATAATAAAGACCTTTGGAAGGCGGTTTTTGTTTAATTTAGGGACACGGATTTTGAGGCCAACTTAACTGTACTAATTTAAGCATTACTTTATGCAGGAAAAACAATTATTAATAAGACCTTTGGAAGGGTGGTTTTGATTAATGAGGGATACGATTTTGAGGCCACTTAACTCGTACTATTTAAGCTATTACTTCATTGCAGAAAACAATTATTAATAAGACCTTGGGAAGGGCGGTTTGCTAATAGGGATGTAATTTTGAGGCCACTTAACCGTACTATTTAAGCTCATTACTTATGCAGAAAACAATTATTTAATTAAAGACCTTGGGAAGGGCGCGTTATGTTTAATAGCGACCACGATTTTGAGGCACTTACTGTTACTATTTAAAAACTACTACTTTTAATGCAGAAAACAATTTATAATAAGACCTGGCGGAAGGGGCGTGGTTTTATTAATAGATACACGATTTTGAGGGCCCACTTAACCGTACTAAATTTAACCTATTACTTTATGCAGGAAAACAATTATAATAAGACCTTGGAGCGGCGGTTTTGTTTAATTAGGGACACGATTTGAGGCCACTTAACCCTTCTATTTAAGTATTACTTTATGCAGAAAACAATCTTTATAAGGACTTTTGGGGAAAGGCGGTTTTGATTAATGGGACCACGATTTTGAGCGCCACTTAACCGTACTATTTTAAGCTATTACTTTATGCGGGAAAAAATATTTATAAGACCTTGGGAAGGTGGGTTTAGATTAATAGGGGACATTTATTTTGACACCATTTAACCGCACTAATTTCAGATATTATTTACACGGAAACCAATTATAATAAGACCTTGGAAAATGCTGTGAATTTGATCAATTGGGACATTATTTTGAGACCATTTAAGCCGCCCCATTTAAGGCATTATTTTACACGGAAACCAATCATATTTTAAGACCTTGGGGAAAGGGCGGTTCTTGCATCATAGCCGACCTAATTCCGGATGCCATTTTTAACCCGTAGTTTTTAAAGTAATTACTTTACCCACCGAAACCAATTATTAATAAGACATAGCGGAAGCTGGTTTTGATCAAATAGGACCGATTTCTGAGCGCCATTTAAACCGCCATAAGTTATCGGTATTCCTTTTACACGACACCAATTATAATTAAGACTGGGGAAAGTCTGCTATGTGTTTTATTTAATAGGGACATGATATATATAGGCCATTTTAACCGTAAATGGTTGTATACTGTTAACAAGTTGAACACAAAGAAAAGACGACAAAATCATGGACAAAGGACTTTTCATTCCCGGTTAAAATGCGAAAAATTAAGTCAAAAAACGGAGAGGAGGCGTTTCCGGTCCAATGAAGCAGCGGAAAGGCATTAAAGATATTATATAGTAAAGCTTCCGCTTATTCACATTCAAAAGAAAGATGCGTAGGGCGAACTGTCGTCCAATAACAAAAGCCAGAGGCGTCGAGTTGTGAGACAGCCAGAGAGCGGACGGCGAACAGTGGTGACGTTGACACGGTTCTCGATCGCTGCCAGCGCGCCAGCTGAGCGTTCGTCCATCCATTCCAGGTCAACCAAACGCTAGGTATCAATCACAGCAGCAGAGTAGAGTATCATTGTCACTGCCGGCCCATCAAACATACAGCCCGATGAGAGAAATTATAAAGTCAAAGCCCTACTTTACTATACGCAATGTGTTGTAGATTCATTAAGCGACCACTACATATATCGTCTAGGGTTAGTGATTGTACCCGCCCTACAGATACACGAAGTAGGGCCGATTGAATTTGATGCCAGTATGCAGCATATAATATTTAGTGCCCGCGATAAAGAAGACAGTACGTAACAGTTACCTATTTTACACGCGAAACCAATATAAGCTAAGATCTTGCGGAAAACCGGCTTTTTATCAATAAGGACATGTTTTTGAGGCCCGTTTGTGATCAATAGGGACCCGATTTTGCAGCGGCCATTTAACCACAAATGTTATGGTATTACTTTACCACGAACACAATTATTAATAAACCAGTTGGGAAAGGCATGTTTTATTCCATAGGACATGATATATAATATATATAGTCCATTTAAACCGTTAATGTTCGTATATTGTAAGAGGAAACAAGAAGAAAAAAGACGACCAAAATAACAAAGACTTTTTCCCAGTAAAGCGAAAAAAAAAAAAGTTAGTTATTCTAACATTACTATTTAAGGCCATTATTTTACACGCGAAACCATTTAGTAATAAGATCTTGGGACGGGAAAAGGTGGTTTGCTTCGGATACCGGGACACGACGTTTAGTTTTAGTCCAATAACCGCCACATATTTAAGGTATTTCGCTAGCACCGAAACCAAACAAAATAATAGACCTTGGAAACATTTTCCGTCACCCGTTAAATTCCTCTGAGAGCCCCCCCCCCCTCCCTCTTATCAATCGCTGGTCACGTAAAAAAAATTGAATAAGCCATCAAGAATGCAATAAAAGTTGATTATATGAATATGGAAATAACATTGCGTACCCCCGTCACTATAATCTGATTGGACACGTGTCATGTATAAATAGTCGGACACTGTGTTGGTCCCATACCTTAATGACTACAAGCTAAACTTACTCGCTAGACGACACCACGACGCCTCGGCAGCACGGATTTGCTTATTCGATTCAGTTGTACCAATTACTACTGCGATAATATAACAAATACGGGTTACTTCAGAATGTATCCTAACCCGGGATATATCAAAAACAAAAATGTCTTCAGCATAAAAGGGTTTGACATAGCCCGTTAAAACATGTCGGCATGTCAACCCATTGTCTTGGCTAGTAATTACGATCTGCAGCGTAAGGGTTATGCCCCTTAGCCTCTCTGCCTTATTTTTCAGTAAATAGCGATTTACATTATATGCCTTTGACGCGTCCATTTCCGCGTGTTGTGAGTCAGCCGGAGGGGAATTTCAAGTCTCTTTCCACTATCTCGGTTATGACAAGACGGATTCGCACACCTCTATCCAATCTGCAGAAGCATATTTATAGGCACCCACGGTAAGAAAAAATTCATTATCTTTCTTCCCATAATTTACATAGCCTATTTTTGTTTACTTCTATTTTCACATTTTATTTTAGTCGAAGTTCCCATGTGAGACCACGGTCTTTTTAGTTATTATTATCTCCCACACTTACTGTTGTCTTTCTGCTTACTAAAGTTACGTTTGCATTCGCTTAGTCCATGTTGAAAATTAGCATTATTCGAGAAATACTGTGCCCTACCTTCACCACCGCCTCAGCAATAAATATGTCTGTCTGACCTCGGCCATTAACTTAGACCTTTACGTGGACATTTGTCTCTCTTATCTCATGTTTGTAAATAACACTATTCTGAGCTGAAAACATGCCTACTGACGTATGAGTTTACCGCTTGCCCTCCTACCTCCCTCTTTCACCAATGCGTTGACATGCCGCTAAACCCAAACCTACCAACCACAACCATTGTATCACTAGACAACAATACCTGTTCGTACCCACCCAAAAAAGCGGAACGAAAAGAATTATGCCTAATTCTTTGTCGGGCTGTGACTTTGCGTGTTGGAAATGAAGGCGTGAGGTACTCGTCGCACCAAGAATGCTAAAACCGACAACGACAAGGCGACGGCCCACCTTGATTAGATTCAGCGAAACTCACTGGGCGTAAATCGTCGAAACACGCGCGGCAAGAATTCATGGAATATTTTCAATAGCGGGACACGCTCCGATGGGCTCGACCGTCTGACAAGTTTAGTCAAAGTTGAACGAACATTTCCTCTCTGTGGGTCCATGTAGATATAGGGGGAGGTGGTGCAGCAGACGGGGAACCTAAAGAGAATTCTTTTGTTGACATCGCAATCAAAATGAGATTTCCAGACTTTTCTTACAGTTGTTGATTAGAATACAAGGGAAAAGTGAATGATTTCATAGGTTAATAGATTTAGATAGTTTGGTAGATAGATAGATAGATAGATAGGTTGATAAAGAGAGTGGATATATAGATTAGAGAGATATATAGATTGATAAGATTATAGGATAGATTACTTGAAATAAGACTAGATATGAAAGATAGATAGATATATTTATAAAGAGATGATATATAGATAGAAGAGATAGATAATTGCGATAGATAGATAGATAGATAGATTATCGAATTGATAAAGAGATGGATATATAGATAGAGAGAATAGTTAGATTGATAGATGGAATAGCACTAGATAGATAGAATAATAGATAGACACGGCTGAGATATATAGATTAGATAGATGCGATAGATAGCGATAGATGATAGATTGATAAAGAGATAGAGAGACTAGACTAGATTGATAAATGATAAGATAAGTTGGAGAGATGAGTTGATGGATTAAAGAGATGGATATATGAATAGATATATAGATATACGTTGTGCGTATGAATGACCGTATTTAGCGACAGGGATAGGATATGAAAAGAATATAAAAATAAAATAATTGAATTAGATATAAATAAGTTAATAAACAAATAGATTAATAATAATACATAATAATAATAATAATAATAATAATAATAATTAATTAATAATAATAATAATAATAAATTTTAAAAAAAAATAACGGATCACCTTATCCCAGCAAAGAAGACCAGACCTTAGTGTTGAAAACAAAAAAGAAAGAGAACTTGTCAACTGGTGGATTTTGCAGTTCCAGCAGATCACAGGGTGAAGCTAAAGGAAAATGGAAAAAAATAGACAAATATCTGGACTTGCCAGAGAACTGGAAAAAGTTATGGAATGAAAGTGAGCGTGACACCAATTGTAGTGGTGCACTTGGAACAGTCCCTAAAGGATTGAAAAGGGTTTGGAAAGTTTGAAATCAGAGGAAGGATTGAAACCTTCAGAAACACTGCGTAATTGCTGATTGTGAGAAACTCAAAAGAGCAAATAATGATGATAATAATAGTATTAATATAATAATAGAAATTGATTAAAGTGATCTTATATTTACATCCTAACACGAAATATTATAATCACCATGGCCACCAAACACAAATGTAGGACAAAACAGGTATATTTGTTACAGGATGCCGATGTTTATTGTAGATACTGATGTCAACGTCATCACGTTTCGGTACTGTTAGACCTTCTTCAGGACAAGCTAGATTAAGTTCTTGCCCTTCGAAGTATGTTCGTTCTCATACTGGTGCAGTCAGAATGTCTAGTAATTAGGAGGATGGGGTTAGCTGCGTGCTCACTAGGAATGTTTTTTTAATTCGTTAGTGGGTTTTCATTTTTACTTCCGGTGGGGTGGCGGTAGCTTGTAAGTTTCTCTTATTGATGCACACGAAAGTTTAGGTAGGGAGTGATGTATTTTTTAGGTATAGCTAGTCAGGTCAGGGATATTTGGGTATGGAAATATATATATATATATATATATGTAATATGCCTATAAAACGTAAAATTGGTAATTTGTTTGAAAGCATTTTGTTTAAGTATCGTTATAAATATATTAAGATTTAAGCGCAATTACAATGCGCATGAAAAATAAATAAATAAATTAAAAAATAAATAAGAATAAAAAAAAAACCAAAACATCTTTTTTATATTACGCCATTGTTAATTGCCTTCAAATCATTAATAATATATATATATAAACTGATATCACGCCTAATTCATTTAATATATAATCTAATCTAATTTTCAAACTTAGGTAGACTTTAATTTAAGCACATAATCTCCTAAGAATGCTCGGCTATCGCCATCTTCAAACAATTGTCTGTCCCACTTCATACTGTCGTGCGTGTAGTCAACCAAATAAATGCGATATATATATATATCAGGTTAAAAATAAACGAGGAAACTCTGGGAAGCCAAGATAGTGAATTAATGGTTAGAGTCCCGCTGTCAGCCGACAGGCTAAGGATCGAATCATGCACAAGCACCGTCCTGCAAAACTCTGCTGCATGAGGCCTAAATAGGCCTGAAAAATGTACATACAGCGGATTGCCTTTTTCTCGAGTTTGTTACGCCTTACATTTAAAACTGATATGCACGCCTAATTCATTAATTTATAACATAATTATTTTCAAATTAGTTATGGACTCCAATTAAGGCCCATAATCTTCCCCCACAATATTTTTTTTGTGGGGGGAGGATTTATATATATATATATATATTATATATATATATATATATATATATGATAGCTGCTTAAGTCTGCCGACAATATATATATATATATAATATTATATATATATATATATATATATCATATATAAAAAACAAAACACAGACCATCGCTAATGATATAAAAGGATAGGACAACCTGGAATGATACTCAGACACACACACACACACACACATTAACCCCCCCCAGAGAGAATCAAGATGGCTTTGCGAGATAAACAAAGCAGGTTTAATGCTTAGCAGCGGTGAGCCAAACCTGGAATTACTAATCAGACACTGTTGAACCAGGCACACCACACACTACACAAACACAACACGCGCAGAAGAGATGGAAATGTTGAGACACAAAACCAAGCGACCACTCACTAGCAACAACTTCAGTTTGCGCGAGATGTTCTATTGAAAAACTTTTTTACATCGCAAAATATTAAGACTAAAAAATTACAGGTTCAACAAACAACACCATAGTTACCTTATTTTTGTACACTTGCAATTGTTGATAGCCTTATAAAAAACAACGAACACACACACACCACACACACATACTATATATATATATATATATTATATTTGAGTAAAGAAATAACAAAAGACTTAGAGATTTAGCCATTATAAGCTATTTCAGGGAGCTAGACTATAAAGCTAAATCTCTAAGTCTTTTGTTATTTCTTACTTATAATATATTGGCTCTGTGACTCTAACATTAAGAGTACACATTGAGCTTCTCAAACGCGACTTGGTTTTGGTTTAAATAAAACTCTTGTGTCGTAAGAAGATTTCCTTCTCTGGACTTTGGATTATATATATATTATATAATATATATATATATATATATATATATATATATATATTTTGAAATATTACATATATATATAGAGAGAGAGAGATAGATAAGATAGATAGATAGATAGATCTCTTCCCAATAAACCATTTTATTTCCTTAACTTTTTTTCATTTAATATTCGATATCTAATTATTTTCCAATAAATATTAAACCACCCACACCTGACGAAAGGTAAATGAAGAAGAAAGAAAGAAAAGAAAGAAAAATAAGTAAGAGAAAAAAGAAAATCAAAAGAAGAAAATAAGACAGAAGGACAAGAAGAGAAAAAAGAAAGAGGAGGGGTAAAGGAGAAAGAAAGAATAATCCAACAGAGAGAGCAGAGCGGAGGGAGGAGAGAGAAAGTGTGAAAGAAAGAGTGTGCGAGTGAGAGAGAGAGAGAAGAAGAAAGAGAAAGATTAATCCAAACAGAGAGAGAGAGAGTGGGGGAGACATAGCGTGAAAGAGTGTGCGAGTGGGAGAGAGAGAGAGAGAAAGAAGAAAGATTAATCCAACAGAGAGAGAGAAAGAGAGAGAGAGAGAGACAAAGCGTGAAAGAGTGTGCAAGTGAGAGAGAGTGGAGAGAGAGAGAGAGAGACAGGGCGAGGGAGAGATTAATCCAATAGATAGATATATACATAGCATCAAGTTGACATAGATAGATAAATTGATAGTGACATAGATATGAGGAAACTGACATATATAGATAAGAATATCTTTTTTTCCCTCATGAAATCTTTCTTTTTATTAAGTTTAATTACTTTCTAGTAAATCACCACCCACGCAGGAAAGAAGAAGAAAAGAAGAAGAAGAAAGAAGAAGAAGAAAGAAGAAGAAGAAGAAGAAGAAGAAGAAGAAGAAGAAGAAGAAGAAGAAGAAGAAAGCGAGAAGAAGAAGAAAGCAGATAGAGAAGAAGAAGAAGAAGAAGAAGAAGAAGAAAGAGAAAGAAGAAGAAAACAACAACAACAACAACAACAACAAACAACAACAACAACAACAACAAGTGACTACTTGGTTCGTGTTCGTATGGAGGTTTTAGTTTGAAAAAATACCTCAAAAATGTCCTTGAAGGTTCAACTGATATTCGTTGTGTTATTTACATCTGTTCCGAGTTGGAAAAAAAAAGCCGATTGTCTTTCGTCTCTTTTATCATTTGATTTGATTTGAAAAAGATTCTTTTCTAGTCGAGGAAATCTTAACTTTTCACATAACAAAAAAATATTAATTGTCCATTTCCCCAAGGTCAGAAATATTAGGTTTCGCTATTTCAATTAAATCCCCCGTATGAATTGTTAAGAACATTTCAGAAAACAATATTTATTTTATCATATATATATATATATATATATATATATATATATATATATAGATAAGATAGATATATTATATATATATATCTATATATCTATATATATATATATATATATATATATATATATATATATATCATGAACTGTTATATGTATGTAAATATGGTCAAAGGATTCAAGTTTTTTGGAAATTGTATATATATATATATATATATATATATATATATATAATATAACATATATATTATATATATATATATATATTATATGTATATATATATATTATATGTATATATATAGAGAGAGAGAGACAGACAGACAGACAGACAGACAAAGGGAGACAGAGGTTGAGAGACTGAGAGAAAAAGAGAGACATATTCAAAGAGTTCAATATTTTTGTGGAAATTAAGTATATATATATATTGCATATAAATATATATATGTAAAATATTTATATATATTATATATATTATATACGGAAATGTTTGTAGAAATTGTTGAAATATATATATATATATGTATATATCTATATATGTATATATAAATATGTATATACATGCATATATACATATATGTATATGTATATATATTTTATATATACATACAAATATATTATATTTGTATACTATATATATATATATATATATGTTATGTATATAATATATATAATATATCTTATTATAATGGAGATTGTGTGTTTTTTCTGTCTGTAACCGAAACTATATTACTACTCAAGTGACAATTCCCTTAATTATTTACTCAAATTCTCCATGATTTCATTCTTTTAAACCTTCAGTTATTAATAAAAATTGTTTTTACATTATTAATACTGTTGACCATATCTACATACTAATAACATGCAATTGTATTTATATATACAACAAAATAGCGGTTTACAGTTTGAACGAGAAGGCTAATTTGCATATTGATATTTAATATTTTTATTTAATAAATATGTGCTTGGTATTATTGATTTCTAATTGTTTGGTTTTATCTTAAGAAATATAAACAAAAATATCGTGGATAAATCTTAAAAGAAATTTATTTACAAGAAGAAATAACTGTAATATTATCCTTTACTTCCTATTTTAACTAAATAGTTAAATTAGGAAAATTTACCAATGAAAGAGGGAGTAATGGAACATGATGGAATAGTTAGTTTCAAAGTTGTTCTATTTTTCGATTATACCCCCTCTGTTCAAATCTTTTTATCTGCATTCTTAGTCAGTTTCATTAGCCTTTCTAATTTAATATGATATTTTATTATATCAAAACTTAAAACTTAAATACTTGCACCGGAGGGTGCATATATATGCTAGTATTATATATATATATATATATATATAATATATATATATATTCAAAGGTTTGAAGACTTTTATTACTGAAACCATCTTTTATTCATATAAATTCATGGCCTCATTATTTCCTCATCAAAATGATTTCCTTGTCTATTCCTTCAAGATATTTGTCGTTTGATAAGATATTTTATTCATTTAAAATTCATAGCGTCATTATTCAGCTATCAAAGTTTTCAAGGTCGAAATTTCCCTTTTCGTGGATATGTACATCATGTAAAGTGGACTCAATTGTTCACAAAATCCTAATCCAGTTCCAACTTCCCCTTCCGGTATGCAGACGCAGTTTAGTTAGTCAGATTCGACCCGGCTTTCAAGGAGCATAGACGTTGTTGTCAGCTCTCCGGTGTCTATATCACCCGCGGTGGAATCATGCGCTGGGGAAATAAAACTTGATCAAGAAACAAACAAGTCTGGTTGTAGTAATTAAATATTAAAGACAATGATCAGCCCAGTTCAAAGAAGATTCAACCCTTAACAGAAACTCCTAGATCAACAGAGAAAATGTCTGACGGGTTAGACTAGTTGCTGCAAGTTGAGAGATAGGGGAAAACCAAAATGATTAAAAGAAAGAGAAGGAAGTGATAGTGGAAACAAGTAAGACCAACTATCATCAGTTATTATCTCTAATCCCAACTTCAAAACACGTGAGAATAAGTTTTAGTTAGTCAGTTGCGACCCGATTACGAGGGTGTGCAGACGTGATTGTCGGCTTCTGGTGACTCCATCTCACCTGCGGGCGGAATCATGGGCTAAGAAATAAATTATAAAAGAAACACCTGTCTTGTCTTTTATTAATCAAATGTTAAACAAGTAATGTACAGCCCAGCCTGAAAGAAGAATTAGAAAAAAATCAGCAGAAATCCCCAGCAGAAGTCTGAAGAACATGGCGTCCGACGAGAAGAACAAAAAATTAAAAAGTAAGAATTATCATCTCTATCCAAATCGATTTTCTCTCTCTCTCTCTCTCTCTCTCTCTCTCTCTCTCTCTCTCTCTCTCTCTCTCTCTCTCTCTCTCTCTCTCTCCAACAAGAATCTAGAAATAGAATTCAACATGGAGAGAAAGAATAGAAACGACTAGAGATCACCAAATGGTAAGTAAATCTAATCTCTCTCTCTCTCTCTTCTCTCTCTCTCTCTCTCTCTCTCTCTCTCTCTCTCTCAATTATACACTTGAGACATTTTAGGGGCATATAACAATGTAAGGTGGCCAGCATTTTTCACACAATCCTAAATCCAATTTAATGGAATCTAATATCATCAGATGTTTTGCAGAGACATCCCAGTAAAGTCAGACACCGATACCGATAACTGTATACATATCATACTAAAATTGTAAATCAATTAAATGCGTCTCTCTCTCTCTCTCTCTCTCTCTCTCTCTCTCTCTCTCTCTCTCTCTCTCTCTCTGTGTGTTGTCACACACACACACACACTGTATATATATATATATATATATATAATATATATATATATATATATAGAGAGAGAGAGAGAGAGAGAGAGAGATAGAGCAATGCCTATAAATGCTAAATTATGCTTAAATATGAACCACTAATAATGGAAGAACATGTATATATATTTTACCAACCCCTCCACACGAGCAGGATGTGACACAAGATCAATTTCTTACGCGGACTTGCCTAACCAAGGTTAAAGAGCCAGTGAAATAGATCCCTAATAAGGACTGAGCCTATTCTAGTAGTGACCACCAGAGCGTGTTTAACAGGTTTGAATTCAGAGTTTTCCTTCTTCTAGACTGGTTAATTAACCAAGGTTAAAGAGCCCATTCTGCCCTGCTATTTACCCATAGCTCAAGGGAGAATTGGATTCATACCTTTCCCAAAGGTATTAGCACTATGTGAAATTCAAACAGCTTCGTCCAGGAATTGAACTCGGGTTGACGAGTTCATTTCCTATTACTCTAGCCATTAGACCACGCGCCTCCTTAATACTATAATAAATATACCATACTCACCGTCATGTATATATATACATTCATACATATATGCTACACCTATAGGTATAACATACTCATACAATATATACGTTAAGAAATGCACAATGTCTTTTTTCGATATACACACTCACACACACTCATACTCAAACCATAAAAGAAGAATATTTGACGTCATATTTCAAACCGTCCACCTTTCCAGCGTTCTTTCTTCAATTTCAAATTTTGAACAGACTGATAAACACGGACTATCGCAGTTTTTCTCGTTATTCTGTGATAAAATCTTTTTATTACCTTTCCTTATATCAACAAATGCCCCGAAGAAGATCTAATTAATAGATCGAAACACTGCAGCGTCTGATAATAAACTTACCACTCAACTTATAAAAACGTGTTTTTTTTTTCAATTTTCTTAATAGACTTACTAAACCGCCTACGTCGGATTCACTTCCATCTCTTCACATATCTACGTATGTACATGCATGGAAGAACTTATAGTGTCTCTGCCATGCCGTGGACCTGTGAGTAATAGTAATGAAAGCTTACTTAATACTATTATAAACATACCTTACACACAGTCATGTATGAGGAAAAAAATGAGTAAAGAAAAGAAATGTAGATGGATAAAAATGAATTTTATCGATATCACTTTTAATCGATATCATTTACACATGTGTTTCGGTCTGTTTATCAAAATGTATACTGATTTACGTTATTATTATTATTAAAATAATCAGATGGAGTTGAAATGATGATGATAATAATAATAGGAAAAATGCATAAAATGTTCTGTACACAGATTTTGCCGACCCTCATCAGAGTAGTATTTTTATTTTTTGAGTTGGAGACAAGAATAGAATTTCAAAAAGTTCGAAAAAGAATATTTTTTTAAATGTTTATGAACGCAGACGCCGTTCAGGGACGGTTAAAAATTTTGAAAGTTCTGGTGGAGGGGTATAATTTGTATTGCAAAGATTGAAATGTTATTAGCAATCATAAAACTTGTTGATGTTTGAATGAGATGTGTTTACATGTTATTGTTTGTATATATACGATGTATGTCAAAACAATCGCCACCTCGTGAACCTGGGAGTAATGGCAATGAAAGCTTACTTTGTTGAATGGATTTATTTTATTGCAATTACTAGAATACTTTGCCGGGGCAGGGTTTCAATTTATTGAACGATGCTCCGGCTCGGTACTACAGTTGTTCTATCGGTGTATGTGTGTTGATGCGGGTAAACAAAAACCTTTTTGAAACTGGTCGTTCAAACCTCCCGTTCTTATATCGTTTGTTGATTTACAGGAAGGCTGAAAAAATCTGGTTTCATTCCTTTTACCAACTCGGCTGAAATTTGATCAAATTACGAAAAGCTGTCAACGGGGTCAATCAAACAAAACAAACAGAAACACTTTCTGATGATTATGTACAAAATATGTACATTTATTGTCATATAATGTTTAGTAATTTTGTATAATGTCATAATAGTTGTTACATTTCTATATAGATTTCTATAGACTAAATGTACCATTCATTATGGGACATAAGTACTGGTGTGTCGAAAAAATATGGAGACTGAGGCTGTATTTACCAAGACTGAAATGAACAATGAATGAAACTATTTTGTCCCATAATAATTGCTACATTTCTATATAGATTTCTATAGACTAAATGTACCATTCATTATGGGACATAAGTACTGGTGTGTCGAAAAATTATGGACTGAGGCTGTATTTACCAAGACAGAAATGAACAATGATGTTTAAACGTGGATGTTGAAAATAATTTCTTTGTCAGTTGTCTGGCGATCTACAGCTAATTGTCTTTGTGTAAATGATCAATTTGGTACCGAGTGGCAAGATGGCGGAGTGTATCGGCAAAGTTGTGGCAAGGGCCCCGAGCTATGGCGAGCTCTCTGGTTTCGGTGTGCCTGACTCCGGCGGACGTTCTCCGCTTTTCTCTCTTCTCTTTTCTCTCGGTTGAAGTTCTGTTATTTATGGCGTCTAGACCTCCCCCTCGAACATACGTCTCTGATTGGCCAGTCACTCGAAAACATTGCCTACCTTTCTAAATGGCCTTGTGTCAGCCTTAGTTGTAGTTTTCCATTGTGTTTTTTTTCCAACTGCCACAACTCAAAGCCAACCATTGTTTTATTTATGTAAGTTTTTGAAATTTTTGACTAACTTTCAAAACCTGGAATCATATTTGTTAAATGATCGTTTTATTTTGTCAAAATTTAGAATTCTTGTGATATCGGTCAAATTCCATAATTTAAGGAATTTTTGGTCTACGTGACACCACTCTTTGTTCGGATATATTTGTATTTTTAATATAATCATTATTATTATTATTATTGTTATTTACTCCTTTTGAGTTTTCACATCAGTGTTAGCTGATGGTCTTTCACTGGAGTCTGAGTGACAGAAAGTCTCCTCAGGTCTCCAGGACTCTTCTGAGTATTCTGGTAGATTGCAGCAGTGCAGTGTTCTGAATGGTTTCAATCCTTCCTTTGATATCCAAACTTTCCAAACCCTTTTCTAATCCTTTAGGGACTGTCCCAAGTGCACCAACTACAATTGGTATCACTTTCACTTTCATGTTCCATAACTTTTTCAGTTCTCTGGCAAGGTCCAGATATTTGTCTATTTTTTCATTTTCCTTTAGCTTCACCCTGTGATCTGCTGGCACTGCAAAATCCACCAGTTGACAAGTTCTTTCTTTTTTGTTTATCAACACT